>PVJN01018991.1:0-38102 GCA_004026805.1 Lasiurus borealis
CACACACACACACACACACACACACACCAGCCGGCCTGGGAAGTAATTGGCGGCAGCTGAGCCTGGTTTATTTCCGAGGCTGCTCATTAAGAAGCCTGTCAGAGCACTTCCCTTCTTTCCTTAGAGCTCCTTGCTTTGGTTCCAAGATGTTTGTTTGCTTTTCCTCCCTCCCCCTCTCCAGCCCTCGCTCTGTCCCCATCAAAAGAAATCTGCAGCAGTGTCAGCGCCGCCCCCAGATGTCCCCCCAGGTCTCTCACAGCTGCGCCGTCAGGCCCCAGGGTCGGGCATGAAAGCCCGTTCCCCGGCTCTCCCTGTCCCGCTGGTGAGGGCAGGCTGCCCCAGCCCAGCGAGCTCCTGAGGCCACGGAGGAGAGAGCTTCCACTGGAGCGAGAAAGGAGGGGCTGGACTTGCTGTCAGTGGGGGGACAGAGGTCAGTGGAGTGTCATTGGGAAGGTCACCTGTGTCTCCAGACCCCTACCTCTCACCTGCTTCCTGAGCACTGCCCGGGAAACTGGCTTTTCCGCAGCGGGAGCCTGCGGTCCTTGTCCCGGGACAGGCGCTGGCAAAGCCGGAGCGGCCGTGGGCTTTGCGGGCACACCGAGAGCCCCTGCGTGGTTCACTGGGCACCGCAGCGCCCAGGCTGGCGGCGTTTGAAGGCACCTGCTCCTCCCCTTCCTGACCACTCCCCACACTCCCCCTGGGTGAGGCTGTGGTCACCCCACGATGGGGCTCACCCCGGGCAAGGCGAGGCAGCAGATCAATGAGCACAGCCTTCTCTGACCAGCCTCACTGGCCCTGACAGGCCCTGGCCTCTGCCACCAAGACCCACCTGCGCTGGCTCCCAGATCTCAGCCAAGTTGCCTTCTTGCTCCAGGGACTCACGGGCAACTCTGCTCAACCCTGGGGACAGGCCAAGAGCGGGCCTCGAGGCCACAGCCGAGCCCCGGCCACATTTTGTAGTCTGTCCATCACACGGTCCATACACGTGGTCCCCACCATGCACTGTTTGAGCCTGGGCCACTGACACTCAGGCACTCAGCGTTTCCTGGGAGGCCCCGGGGGTGAGAGTGCCCGTAGGGGGCAGGCGATGGGATGGAGCGACTGTCCGCTGCTTTAGGCTACTGGTCGGGGGGAGTCTCTGAGGAGGTGTCTGAGCTCAGGGCTGCATGAGGGGAGCCAGGCCAATTCAGGGAAGAACATTCCAGGCGGAGGATCGGTGTGCAAGGACCCCAAGATGGGAACCGGACCGCTGTGGTCAGAGGACAGCGGGGACACAGGCTGGTGTGCCGTTTCGGGGAGCGGAAGGGGCCGGAGGGAGGTGGGCAGGAGGGGGTGAGGAAGCCAGAGGCCCTCGGGCGGGGCCGGCACAGCTGGCTGCCCTGGGGTCACTCATGGTGAGATGAAGGGGAGAGAGGCCCGTGGGGAGGTCACCAGTGACCCCGGCGGAAAGAAGGGGCTCGGGCCCAGCGGGCCAGGCTGGAGGTGGGGTGGCATCCTCGCAGGGGCTTTTGCAGGTGGAGCTGCTGGACCGCCTGCTGAGTGAGTGGCTGTGGGGGGCGGGGAAGGGAGACGTCAACGATGACCACCAAGCCCTTTGGCTGGAGCTGCTGCGGGTTGGGCCGCCATTGGCTGAGGGGGAGGGGGACCAGGCTTGGCTTTGTTCTGGGTGGACCATGTTGGGTCTGTCTGCGGTGGAACAGCCCTGTGCAGGTGCCAGGCAGCCCCCGTGTCTGCGTGTGAGCAGCTCGGCAGGCAGCGTCTTTGGCGGCTGATACAGCCGTGGCAGAGTGGCATCAGAGTGTTTGTGCGAGTGGACAATGAGCACGTGAAGAGAGGCTCAGAATCGTTAGCTGGAGAAATGCACATCACAACCATATGAGATAGCACCTCACACCCACCGGGATGTTATCATCTCGTTCCCACACACACAGTGGGAAATCCTGAGTGTCAGGGAGGGTGTGGAGAAACTGGGAACCTCTCCTCTGGTGCCGGTGGGACAGTAAATGGCGTGTAGCCACCATGGAAGCAGTTTAACAGCCCCCCAAAGTTACACCGAGAATTACCATGTGACCCGACAGTGTCCCTCCTGGGCGTATGCCCCAGAGAACTGACACAGGGCCCAGGACACAGGAGCAGCAGTCCCAGCACTATCTACAGCTAGAGTGGAGCGACCCTGGGGGGCGTGGATAAGCTGGCCTGTCGCACGTGGGGCACCACATTCTGGTGTGGAAGGGATGACGCGCTGTCACATGCTCCATGGAAACATGCCGGCCCTGAGAGAAATCAGACAAAAAGGCCCATGCTGTATGGCTCTGTATTTCACGTGAAACGTCTAAAACAGGCAAATAGGTAGAAAGTACACGTGGTCGCCAGGGCCTGGGAAGAGGAGAATTGGGACTAACAGTGGGTTCAAGGCTTCCTTTGAGGGTGATGGAATGTTCTGGAATTAAATGACGGTGCAGACCGCAGGCTGCGGGAGACTGAGCATCCCCTGTGGATGCGTCTCATTGTCACTCTGCCCCAGAGTGCACCCTTGGACTCTCTGAGGCACCGCGGTGGCCTTGCTAGCCGCTGCTAACACTTCCCCGTGGTGTGTGCGTGCCAGGCGCTGCGCCAAATGCTTTCCCTCCGCTCTTTAATTCTCAAAACAGCTTCCACCCAGCCGGTGTGGCGCAGTGGTTGAGCATCGGCCCATGAACCAAGAGGTCACCAGTTCAATTCCCAGTGGGGGGCATGCAGGAGGCAGCTGATCAGTGTCTCTCTCATCAATGTTTCTCCTTTTCTCCCTCTCCCTTCTCTCTCTAAAACTAACAGAAACATCTTTGAAAAACACCATTTCAGGTTCCTATTACCCCCTCTTTCATAGGGAAGGAGACCCAAGCCCACAGCGGGGAAGTGAGCTGCTCAGGGTCACACAGGAGGTGCTCACGGAGTCTTGCACCAGCTGCTGTGACTTGAGGGGTGGTGGCTGTCACGGGGAGCCCTCACGTGGATCGCTATAAGGAGGAGCTCGGCAGCCAGCTCCCAGTCCTTAGAGGTGTCCGATGCGGCTCAGCCATCGCGGGGGGGACTCCGGCAGCAGCTGGGAATAAAGGTGGCCTGGATGAGGGATGGGGTGACCGGGCCCTGAGGCCGGCAGGCTCCCCAGGTGACTTGGTGTGGATGTGAGTGGGGGGCTGGCCGTCTCTGGAAAGCCGGCCCACCATTCATGTGCCTCATCCCAGTCTTGAGCTTGGACGCAGGCCCAGCCCGAGGGGCTGCCTCAGATCTGGGCTGCAGCGGGAACCCCTGTGTCTTCCACACACAGCGATCTGCTGGGGAGTCGGGAACCCAGAGAAGGCCCCGCTGATGACCAGACCAGGAAGCAGACAGGTCGCGGGAGACCCAGCCATACCTCACTCCCGCCTGCGCCAGCACCTCTGACAGCTCGGGGCGTGTCCTGGATCTGCAGACCCAGGCCCCGCAGCTCTGAGACCCGTGTGCATTTTACCCAAATCTCACCCATCTGGTTCTCATTTATTTACACTTAAGTCATCAAATGCAATTTTGCAAGAGCCGCTCAATAGCCAAGAGGCTCTCTGCCTGAGCCTCTCTCTGAAAGGAGCCGGGCAGGGCCGGGCCTCAGCCCCGGGGACCGGGAGGCATCTCCCCGGGTTGGAGGTTGAGGTGGGGTCCTGGGAAGGCCCGGTACCTCCACCTCTGCTCCTGGGCCCGCCGTGGGAGCTGTGATGCCAGAGCCAAGCACCGAGCCTGACACACAGGCGACTCTGAGTAGCCAGGAAAACGGGCGGGTCCGGGCAGAACACAGCGGCTCTGTTTTAAATCGGGAGAGGTCCGTGGGAAACAAAGCGGCCGGAGCTGGATGAGGAGTAATTTTCAGTTCTTATAAATAACTCAGACCTGGTTCTTGGCGCGAAAGGGGACCAACAGGCAGCTATTAATACAAACAGACACGGCACCTTGGGCCAGAACGCAAGCCGCCCGGCCAACCACAGCCGGCCGAGAGGCCTTCCGGAAGCACAGCAGCCTGCAGCCATTGGGTCGGCTCCGAGACCCTGCTTGCCGGGAGCCAGCCAGCCCTGCCGTGGCCAGTGGGGTCGGGTGGCCAGTTTCCGTGAGCGGTGGGCACCCAGAGCAGTGAGGGTGGGAGTCCCAGCTGCGGGCAGCGTGCCCACCCCAGCATTAGACTGTACTCACACGGGGCACTGCAGGGGGAGTGGGGAACCGTGGCCACTGGGATTGGAGGGAGAGGCCTCAGCCCAGCCAGGCCATGCCAGGGAGGAGGTGAGACAGAGGGTCCTGTGTGAGCAAACTTCAGTAGCCTTGTGGCTGCTTGGATATGGGAGGGTCGGGGGAGGGGCTTCGGAGACAGTGGGTCCTCAGGCCTGGGTGGGAGCAGAGCAGAGCTGGAGCTGGGTTCCTCTTTTGTCCTCCTGGGTGCCCTAGGCTCCCTCCTCCCTCTCCCTCCTTGCCTCTCGCCCTTCCTCCCTCCCTCCTCAGGTCCCCTCTGGCTGGGCTGAATGAAGGCGTGCTCACTGTGCCCAGGCCTGGGCCTCAGGCTGGGCAGCAGCCCCAGGAGCAGAGGCTGGCTCCTTTCAGCGCAGACCGAACCAGCGTGATCTGTTTCCGAGGGGTCTCCCAGCTCCACCCGCTGAGGGCCCCGAGTCAGGAACAGCCACAGTTCAGCTTTCTGACTCCCCAGCATCTTTGTCTGCACCCCACCACCACCACCCCTGGCCATCAGTCCTGCTGGCACAGACGTGCTTTTGTGGGTTCAGGGAGGGAGCACATTTACCCAGGGAGGCTGAGGGCAGGGGGTGACCTGGCCGGTCCAGGCAGCCAGGCAGAGCCCCATGTAGGACCCTTACAGAGGAGGGGTCTTTGGGGGGCCTTGCTCCTCACTGCGTCCTTCAGTTCTTTCGTTGCCAGCTGAAGGGTTTCCTGAGAGCAGCCTCCTAGTCTGCCCAGGCCCCATGGGGCCGCCTCTGCTTTGCAGAGAGCCCTGTGCCCCGGCGCTGTGCCTTCTGGGAGCACGCAGCGTGGCCACAGGTAAAGATAAGGGGCCTTGAGCTGCCGGCCAGGCTCAGGAGAGTGATGCCTCACCCCAGCTGACCTGCCCGGGACGTGGCTCCTGAGTGAACAGGCTTGCTCTGTGCACACAGCGGGCCCGCTGTGGAGAGCCTCGCCAGGAGGAGCCGGGCCGGGCTGTGCTCCAGGGCGCCGGCCGGGCAGGGCAGTGCGCTCCCTGTCCCTGCTGTGTGCAGACGTGCGGTTCGGTTTCCCCTGCTGGCCGCTGACACCCACCCCGCCTGACTGCCCTGCGGGTGCGGGATAGAAAGACCCCGGTCTGGCCCTGCTTCCCTCTGAGCGGCTGTGTGACCCCAGCTCCCGGTGCCCAGTGCAGGGGAGCCGGCCGCTCAGCCTGTCACCCCGGGTTGTTGCGAGGGGCCAGTGAGCTGATGTTCGTGAAGCCCCTTCCTGACCCGTACGAACCCTCGGGGAAGGCGAGCTTCGTGTGGTTTTCTCCAGATGACCAGGACACGCTGCCTGGTTAGAACTGTGCATGACGGGGCAGACCGCCGGAAGCAGACTCCACCAGGGTGTTGGGGGAGGTGCCCCCAGCAAAGGGCACACTGGCCCGGGGCCTTTAGGGAGCCACCAGTAGGACTGCATTGAGGAGAAAAGGGTTTCAGATTAATGCCTCCCTGCCCTTCCCGCTCCCACCATCTGCTGCTCTCAGCACGAGCCCCCTTTGCCCCTGGAGCTGGCACAGTGTGGCTCCTGGCGCTCAGAGCTCTGCCCCGCCGCACGCTGACCTTGGAGCTCGCTGAGGAGTCAGCCTCAGCGGGAGCGGCGCTCAGTGGGGAGGTGGTTTCCGGGTGTCCGAGGGGCCCAGCTGACAGTTGAGTGCAGGCCGCTCTGCGGACTTCCTCCCCGGTTCCAGGGTAACAGATGCCTGTGTTTAAAGAACCGGGTGCAAAGCTCCATGCCAAAGGGGTGCGTGTGAGCGAGTGTGTGTGTGTGTGTGTGCGTGCGCGTGTGCTGGGGGCTGGGGTCTTGGCTAGACGCAGCCGGTAGCTCATGTTGCCGCTGTGGTTTCATATATTTGCCTATTAAAATGACAATACAGACATGGCACATTAAGGTTTAAGAAGCCCTTCTTTCATTAAACAAACTGACAGCGCAGGGAGTTATGGCTTCGGTAATTGAAACGTGCTGTGCTGCTCCAGACCAGAACTCCATAAAGACTCCTTCCAGCCCCGGCACCCCGTGTGCCAGCAGCCCGGTCAGAACCCATGCCGCCCGAGGTGTGCCTCTCGGGAGCGGGAGAGACCGCCTGGCAGCCTCCGCCCGGTCCCCGCAGCCAGAGGTCAGGCCTTTCACAACCTCCGTCTCTGGGCTTTTGAAATCAGTGTGTGAGGCCACAGCCTGGGCACCGGGAAGCCGGGGAGGGAAGGGGACAGCAGGCTGCCCTGTCCTCCAGCCCCTTCCTCGCTGCAGGGTCCTGTGCTGCGGGCTGTACACCTGGGGTGTGATGGAGGAGGGGCCAGTGGGATTTGGCGGGCAAGGCTGGGTTGGGGCTGGATGGTGTAGGCTGCACTGTCTTGGGGGGAGGGGCAGCAGTAATATCGGTGAGAACCCCGATTTGGGAGTCAGACCCCCAGGTTTGAATCCTGCCTCTGTGGAACCTTAGACAGGAGGCTTTGCCTCTCTGTACCTCCGTTTCCTTACCGTTAAATGGGGTCACACCTGGATCTGACTGACAGCGTTGCTGGAGGCTTAGAGGCGTTAATATGGTAAGGTGCCGGCACACAGGAGAGTCAGGGGTCAGCGGAGCAACAGCCAGGTCCCTGTCTCCCTCTGGAGTCACTCCGTGGGATATGGTGTAGCGCAGTGGTCGGCAAACGTCCGCTCTGTGGACGAATGACTTTGCCAACCACTGACCTAGACTCTGGATTCCAGTAATTACAGGCTGTTGTTGTTCCTTGTGATTTAGCCCCGATCCCAGTGGTCGGCAAACTCATTCGTCCACAGAGCGACAAACCGGGGCTAGCGAGCAGCATGTGGCTCGCGAGCCGCAGTTTGCCGACCCTGGTGTAGTGTGTCTGTGGAGCACCGCCGTGAGATAGAGTCCTGCTGTGTGGAGCTCAGGGCGCTCCCGCCCCATGCAATCTGGGGGAGCCGTTGCACCCTCCCTTCCAGCTCCTCTCCCTTCTCTTCCTCCTGCAGATGTGGACGAGTGTCAGGACAACAATGGTGGCTGCCAGCAGATCTGTGTCAACGCCCTGGGCAGCTACGAGTGTCAGTGCCACAGCGGCTTCTTCCTCAGTGACAACCAGCACACCTGCATCCACCGCTCCAACGGTGAGTCGCCATGCCGCCGCCCACGCGCCCGCCACGGCAGCCGGCAGTGGGGCTGGGCTCGGCTGGGCCAGGCCGCGCCGTTGTTGCAGTGCTGGCGCTGGTTCTGCCTGGGCTCCCCGCGCCTGGCCGCTGCCCGCTCACCAGGCCTGTGGGTGGTTCTGGTGTTTTTATTTGGAGACGAGGTGGGGCCACACATGGGTCCGTGTGACCAGAGACACCGTTTTCCTTTCTGGGTGGGGCTGGCTGTGGCCAGAGAGCAGGCCCCATTCTCCTGGTCCTTTCCCCCACGAGGGGCGTGAGGCCCGAACTGGCAGAGGGACCTCTCTGTCTCTGGGAGTCTGGCAACATCCAGGACTGTGGGCCGTATTTCACCCACTGGGGCAGTCTTCCTGGTCGGGGGCCTGCTGTCCTCTGGAGGCCGGGTGGATGGCCAGCGGCTGAGGCCAGAAAAGGGACCCGGAAGACTCCTGGCCAGCCTGACTGCAGAGGGAGCCGGGGACGGCCCGGGCTGGGGCAGGTGAAGGTCCTTAGTGGTGGCCGGAGTTTGGGTCCAACGCAACAGGGCTGTAGGCGGGACAGGCTGGCTAGAAGCCAGACCTGCGTGCTTGGAACAGAGGGGCTTGCAGACCGAGGGAGCCGCATTGCAAAGGCAGAACCTGTGCTGAAGATGAAGCAAGGTCCGGGCTTGTGAGTGGGTTGCGGGAGTGGCGGGGGCAGGGGCAGGGGCAGGAGCGGCCCTCCTGGGCCTGGCCGTCCTGAGTGGCCCAGGGAGTGGATATGCGAGCAGGACAGGCCAGCCCACCGTGGCCTGGAGAGCCTGGCGGGCCCCCCAGGAAGCTCAGAGCCTCAGCTTCCTCCCCCACAAAACGGGGGTGTGTGTGGATCCTGCAGGGTCTTGGGGGGTGACTGAGACCCTCGGTGTGAAGCTGACAGAGGCTCCGACGTGACACTCGAGGGCCCTGGGCAGGATTTTTATTTGAAAGCAGTTCTTCAGAAAGAAAAAACAAAAAAAAAACACAGCCAGAAAGTACACGACCCAGGGTAATTCATCAGCGCTACTTCCCCGGCTCCTTAGAACCTCAGTGTTTGTTTAGGCGGTTTCCTCAAGGACGGCACGGACGATAATCCCCGGCGAGGCCGCGTCCCGGCGGCACAGAGGCCGGCCTCGCCGGCTCTTGGCCGCTGCTCCCGCCGCCGCGTCCAGATTCCCCGGCAGCCCGCGCCGGCGGCCGGTCTGCCCCTCCTCAGACCTCCAGCTGTGGGGCTCTGAGGTCAGGCTGCCCCAGAGGGGGACCTGGGCCCACATCAGCTTTATAAGAAACAGATTTACGGAGGAGCGAGCGAGTGGTGGGGGAGTCCTGCTTTTGACAAGGAGGGGCGTATAGGGCGATCGCTCGGAGCAGGCTGCAAAGGCCCCGAGGCCCTTCCTCTCGAGGTTGTGGGGGCTGATCCTTTGAAGAATGGCCTGCCCACGGGCAGGACCCGGGTGAAGTGTAAGCACAAGCACTGTGTGCGAGGGCGTCAGCCGGAGAGGCGGGAGGACGCATGACGAGGTGGCTGTGGCGGAGGCCTGCAGGGACTCTGAGCTGAGCCTGCACGGCAGCGTGGCAAGTGGAGACAGTATGACTTGAGGACAATGAGGAGGCCAGCGACCGTCACTTTAGGGAGCTGCCCCAGGTCACACGGTAGGAAACTGGGTTCCAGCCCGGTCACTAGCTGTGGTGCGAGGAGGATGGTGAGGAAAGAAACGGGCGGAGAGAGACAGAAACAGGCAGGCGGAAAGGCCTCTGAGGAAGCCACACGTGAGCTGAAACCAGTGGCTGGCACCAGTGGCCACAGGAAGAACGGGGGAGCGTGCCAGGCAGGGAGTGTGCAAGGCCCTGAGGCGGGCACGGCCCAGGCTGGTGTGACTTGCAGAACGGAGGGTGGGATGTGGAGCACAGAGAGCCACAGAGCAAGGAGCCCAGAAGAGGGTGCTGGGCCCTGCGAGGCTGCCGTGCCAAGGTCGGTGGGGCACGATGCTGGAGGGGAGAGTGGGGGACTCGGACGCTTCGGGGACTGGGCCGCTAATTGTGCAGTGGAGCCTCAAGCTATGTGCCTCGCCCACCCAAAGGCCTGGGTGGCCAGGTCCAGACCGTCATGGAAGCCAGGGTGGAGATTTACCCGGAATGCAGATGTGGGGGCTCACCCCACCATACATCACCCAGCACAGGGATTAAAGAAACCCCTTGCCTCATCAGGATCTTTGTGTGAGTCTCCTAATGGGTACTAGTGAACCTGAGCAACGAATCCATCTGCAAAGCAGCAGGCATCCTGGATACCTCAGGGAGGACTAGTGGTAGCACATCTGGGGTTCCCACAGGCTGCATGGCAGGTCCGAAGGGACAGGTCAAGTGCACGGGATGTGGGGTGCCTGGACTCATGGCCTCTCTCCTGAGCCTCCGTCTGTCGTGACCATTCCTGCGACTGTTGATTGCGTCTCAGCCTCAGCAATGATCGCTAGCGCTCAGAATCAGGGGGGCCCGGGCGCTAAGCCCCAGCGTGCTTTGCACCTAAGTGGCTTCTGATCCCCATGGTTCCTGGCAGGGCCGAGGGGTCCAGAGCTGTTTGGCAATTCAGATTCCTCGTCATCTGACTCTTCCGAATGCCCGTCAGCCCTTCAGAGCCTCCCCGGAGCCAGCGGAGAAGCAGGCAGGCTGGTTTTGATTAGAGGGGGCTGGACGCATGAGAGGGGTCAGGCAGGGTCAGCCAAGGCCCCTGGCTGAGCAGCCGGCCACAGGGCTCGGCCCTGCAGAGTGGTCCGCTTCCCAGGCGCCAGCACAAACCCTGGCCCGAGGCATGCGGCTCTGGCAGGCCGGGTGGGAGCTTTGGGTTCTCGGCGGTTCTCCATCTCCACTGGCCAAGTGGCCGCTGCGTCACTCCTGCCTCTTTGGGGCTCCTGGTGTGTGAATTGGGACCAGCAGGCCCTCCCCCAGGGGGAGAGATCTCTTCGGGGAAATGCTTGAAGCGGTCAGGCGGCGCTGACTGAGCTGTGACTCACGTAGCAGCTTCTCCAGATCAGGCTCCATCGGGGGACCCAGGCCTTCCTCCGTCCTGGCACCAGTGGGCGGGCACCCCGAGCTCTTGGCATCGGTGGCCCGTCTCCCTCCACTCTGGGGTCCTAGGCACCAGCTCTGGCCAGCCCAGCCCACACTTGCCTCCTGCTCAGCCCTGACATAGCCAGCAGTACAGTCCCTCCCCGGTCCACAGCCGGCGGCCAGGCCAGGCCGGTCCCAGGCTCCACTGCCCCTCACTGTGGTCCACTGATGGGGACAAACAGCCAAGGAGGCAGCACCTCCAGGCTGTCTCCCTCTCACATGCTGCTCTTTTCTCTTAACTTCTATCATGTCCACGCACTCTGTGTGTCGTGGCGTGGCGTGGCGTGGTGTGGCGCTGGGTGGTGAGCATGGGTCCTGAGCGGCAGTGCTGAAGGGTTAGGCAGCAGCCTGTTCAGGTCAGAGGGACCGGTTCTGCCTGGGGCTGTGTAGAGGGACCAAGAAGCCCTGAGAGCAGGTGGCCTCTTGGGCGGCAGCTGAGCGTGGCCCCGAGCTCTGTGCAGCCTGCGTGGCTGGTGTTGCGGGCGGAGAGGGTGAGATGCCAGCTAATCTGAGGGCCAGACCTTAGTTGAAAGCGATGGACTGAAGACAGCTAACCCTGGAAGCCAAGTGGGGGTTGAGGAGGGCTCTGAACAGAGAGGCAGAACCGCAGGCAGCAGCCACAGCACACAGCCTGGCCCTGGGGCTGGCTGGGGAGCTCCTTGGCAAAGGTCACTGGGGAGTTTTCTGACCCCTGGGTGCGTCAGGGCAGAGAGGCACTGGGTCCCAGGATGTTGCCCTCTCTGCCCTGCCTCTGCCCTGGTCCCAGGCCCCTCCCCCACGCTCCTCCAGCCTGGTCCTTGACCTTCCTCTGGGCTTTGTCTTCCCTCCGGCTGCTCCTGCTCCCACTTGCCCTTGGCCTGCAGCAGACAGGACACCACCCTGCCTCCCCACCTTAGCCAGCAGCTGCCCCCATAGGCACCCCACTCTTCTCAGCTCTCGGGGTCTTTACACTCCTGGCCGCCTGGATGTCCGCAGCCCCTCTGGGAAATACGTCAGGTGTGCTGTCATCCCCTCTGCAGGAAGGAAAACCTAGCGGGCCACACGGAGGGGCAGTGTCCAGCATGGGGGACCGGCGTCTGGTGACACAGCCATATCTGCTCCACCCACCGCCAGACTCGAATGAAGTAGACAGCGACCCATAGACCCTCCCAAACTGCCCCAGACATGTGTGACTTCGGATCCTGCCAGTGTGCCGGGCGAGTGGGCACCCCCACACGGCTCCTACAGGGCCAGGGCATCCCCGGCCTGTGCCAGGGCTTTCTTTCCATCACCAGCTGTGGGGCTGGGGCCCTGCTGGGCGTCTGTGGCTGGCAACTTCCTGTTTCCAGTGGGTGAGCCGGTGCGCCGTGCCCCACCTCAGGGCTGCCCTCCAGCTGCTCCTCGGGGTGGGCCGGCCAGGCTGGAGGTGAGGGTCTCCCGTGCAGGTTCCCTCGCCCCCCCCCCCCCCGCTGCCGGCCAGGTGGGCGGGAGAATAAACAGCTCGCCCACGGCGCGGGAAGATTCATGTGCTGCGGGAGAGGCCTGTCCCGGGCCTGGGCCTGCGCAGCGGAGCGGCCCTCGGGGCGGGCACCATAAATCCAGCCCATTATTTTTTACGAGCCTCCCACCCCATAAACAACTCCTCTGGCTGTTGGTGAGCCGGCTTCGTGCCCCTCTCCTGGCCTGGCCTCCTGCCAGCCCGGCCAGAAAGCCCCGCAGGGACCCCAGGCCTTCCTCACGGGCTAGCAGTGGGGCTGCCCGCACACTGCAGACCCCGGGCCCCCCAGCGTGTGGAGTACAGGGCGGAGGGGAGCCCCCGGCCAAGAGGTAGTTGACCCTGGCCCCCTGCTTTCCGCCCGGCCACAAGCCCTGGGGCCTCCCTCGGTCGCTTACGTGTACAATGGGACAGACATTAGGGTTCGGTAGAAAACTGTTTATGAGGATGTGAATGAGATGAGAGTGGCACACGGTGTCCCCTGCTGACTGTTAGCCGTCACTGGGCATCACCATTGCCACCCACTGTGTCCACAGTTTGACACACGTCACCAATCCTGAGACAGCCTTGCACATGGCTGTTACTGCTACTTGGCAGCAGGCTAGGAAGCAGACACTTGTCCATGGTGAGTGAATAGCAGTCAAGGTTAGAACCCTGTCTGACCGGCTCCTAAAACCAGAGCTACTGAGCAAGCAGAGGGGTGGAGGCCAGGAGCAGGGGTTGCCGAGCAGCCAGGAGCCTCGAGGCACCCGCCTCCCCTGCCACCGGGGCTCCCTGGCCCATCCATCTCCAGACGACAGCATCCTGGCCCTGCCACCCACTCGGGGCCTTCCACGGCGCCTCCCCACGCTGTGCACCTGGTGGCGCAGCCACGACTCACCGCCTCTCCTGCCTGGAGCACTGCCTCCCCCGCCTGCCCTGCCTCTCTTTTCCTATGACCCAGGAGCCCCGTTTCTGTGCCGTTTCCTCTGCCTCCCACTTCCTGATAACTCCTCATCCCTCGAACCCAGCTCCTCCTCCGTGAAGCCCTCTGACTCGGCCAGGCGCCGCCTGATTCGGAGGGACTCGCCCTCCTGTGGGGACTGTGTGCCCGCTCCTGACATGGGCGCACGTGTGTCCCAGGGCTAGCACCGGGCCGAGCAGCAGAGGCTGCCGGGTGGAAGCAGGAGGGCACGGGGCTCCCCGCGGTACCCGGAGGAGGATCCGAGGCCGCAGTGGGGCCGAGGTCTGGCTGGACGCCCGGGCTGGGCTCGCTCCTCGGCTGCGTGCAGCCTGAGGCCAGCTGAAGGCCTCGCCAGCAGTGGCACCCACATGAGTCCCAAGTTCAGAGACGGCCCGGCTCACGGTCCCTGCCTCTCGTGCACTGCCCCTCTTCCGGTCTCCTGTTCCCAGGCCCACCCCGTGCTGGCCCGTGTGTTTACCTATGAGGGGACAGCCGGCAGTCTGCCCCGGCGGGAAGGTCGGGTCTTATACTTTCCCAGACAGGGCTGTGCCTGCCCTCGACACGCGCTCGGGGCAGGGAAAGGTTCTCAACGTCTGTTGATGCCCTTTCATCCGCCAAGGCCCTGGGAAGCCGCAGTGGCCACCCTTGTGCCTAGGCGGGCACGCGGTGCGGGGCGGCAGCGGAACAGCTGGTTTGGGATGGAGCCGGGAGCCAGGGTGCTCCTGTCCACAGCGCGGGAGAGGCACCGGCCTGGGCGGAGCACTGCTCTGTCCTTAGAGACTCGCCGCTTGCGCCCAGAGTTCTTATTGCCGCCTCCTCCTGGTCCCCAGGGGCGTCTGTGGGAACGCTCTTGAGCCCCCCACATTGGGCCCTCCATCTAGTCACCTGGTCACAGGCAGGCAGACTGTCCCTCCTCCTTCCCCACCCCCACGCTTCAATCAGGGTCCCCGTGGAGGGACAGATAGAGTTGCCAGACAAAATGCAGGACGCCCATTGAAACTTGGGTTTCAGATAGTAATCTTTCGGTACAAGTGTGATAAGGCACATTCGGGACATGTTTCTATCAGGAAGTACCTGCCGTTGACCTGAGACCCGGCCTCCCCCGGGCTCCCGGGGTTTTTGTTGCTGGGTCTGGCAGCCCTGGGCGGGAGGGGGAGGGGGGTGAAAACTCAGAGGCCGGTGTGTGGATGTGCTCCTGGTGCCGCCTAGTGACCAGCCAGGGGAGCTCAGGGCGGAGGAGGGAAGGTGAGCCCAGGGAGGGACGGAGGAGTTGTTGGGTGTGAGTCAGGGTGAGGGGAGCCTGTCGGGACCAGCGCACAGAGAGGCCAGTGCAGCGTGGGGGGACTGGGCACCAGCTGTGTCTCGGGGTGGCGGTCGGAGGGCCCGGAGCTGGAGCCATTGCCTCTTTACAACCCTTTAATGATCCTCCTCCTCTTCTGGGGAGGAGACGGAGCGGTTCCAAGGCCACACATGTTCCGCGGCCGGATGGGGCCGGGAGGCGGCGCTGGTGGCACTTCCTTGCTATCTCCACCTCGCCGCCGCACAGCCTGCGTGTGGTCCTCAGCTGTGGAGCAGGCCCTCCCTGCTCCCGGAGGCAGCTTCCGGGGCTCCGGGGCCCGGACGAGGCAAGGCACCGGGATGGGAGCCATGTGTCCAGCCACCCCCTCTGCTGTCATCTGGGACTCGGGAGCCAGCCCGGCTCAGCTCTCCCTGCGTCGTCTGTCGTGCACCGTGCGTGTCCACCAGTGGCGCACTTCCGGACTTGGTCGCACCTGAAAATGGGCCACCGGCAAGGAGGAGGAGCAGAGCAGAGGCCCCGTGAGGGCCAGGAGGCAGCAGAGGGAGCACTGGCCAAGGACCGGGGACCCCTTTGGGCTGCTGATGGAGTGGCTGGGGGTGCGGGGAGACCTCTCTGAGCCTCAGCATCATCACCTGCCAGGGACCTGCTGATGCCGCCTGGCACTCAGCACGGAGATGGTCCATTTGGGATGTTTGCAGACAGCCTGGCACAGGTCCTGCCGCCGGAGAGCTCTGGGCAGGAGGAAGCCCACCATCCCAGTCGCCCCCATTTCCCAGGTGGGGCTGCCGCTGGGGATGCGGCTGGGGTAGGCGGGGCTCATGGTCGGCTGGGGGTGTCGGCTGGGGCAGCCAGCTGCTGGCACCCCAGCCAGGCCTGGAATTTCCCGGAGGATGTATTTGGGGCACAGGGTGGAAACAGAGACCTGCTTCTGCCAAAGCCCAGGCATCCTCACGTGCACATGCTGTGGAGTGCAGGACGGGGCGGAGGCAGACCAGCCGGCGGCGGGCAGCGAGGGCCTGGGCCTGGCCTGCAGACAGACGTTCCCTGCGCCCGACTGCCTGGAAGCCCGGGCTGGCTCCTCATCCGGTCTAGGGACTTGCAGGAAGGGTGGAAACACGGAGGGCCTCCTGGAGGCGGTGACACCCAAACAGAGTATCACATAACTAGTAGGAAGCTGCCATTCAAAGGAGGGGGGGCTGTCCCGGGCAAAAGAAAATGGATTTCCGAAGGCAACAGGCGAGGGGAGGGCAGGCATGCCCCATCGCCTCCCTGGGAGCACAAGTCCCACCTGCTGTCCTCCTCCGAGTCCCTGGGGCAGTTGCCAAGCCTTTCCTCACCTGACTCTCCTCTCCTCGCCTGCAGGGCGTGGGTAACAGCACCTACTGTACAGAGTGCTCTTGTGGCCCAGAGCCACCCCATCTGCCTTCCTCAGGCCCCCCGATCTGCCCCTCCCCGCACCTCCCCGCACCTCAGTTTGACCTCGCTCTGGCTCAGTGTTTCTCATCCGCTGCAGCACACAGGCGGCTCTGGGAGAAGGCGCCATCGTCATCTCCCCAGTTTCGCCCCCCTGTCCCGTGCTGTTCCCGCGCCTTTCCCGAGGCAGGACCTCGGGCGCCCCGTCACCCCTCCCCGGCAGCGGAGTGTTTGTTTTCCCTGGCAGCCGGCAGCTTGCTGACTCGGCCCTTCTGCCACCCCAAGGCCACAGCCGCTTTCTGGGCTGCGGACGTCTCTGATGATGAGGTGGGAGTTGGGGGGGGGGGCGGAGAGCGAGGTAATTGTTCTTTCCTCCCTGCTCTGCGGTTCCCACTTGCCTTCCTTCCCGGGTGTCAAGGACATGGATACAGAACGTGATGTTATTGATGAAGTCGCCATAGCAACGACCCTGGGGAGGCACACATTCCAGCTTTGTTATCTGGGATCACTGGGAGAGCTGGCTCCTCAGTGCAGACTGGGCTCGCCCCCGCGGCCCTGCTCATCGCGTCTGTGAACTTTGCTTTGCAGAACGCCGCGTACACACTGGTGAGGGGCAGGCAGATCCCACGCCATTGAACTCTGGGCGCCTTCCGGCGGAGTCTCAGGATGGGAGGCCTTTGGGACAAATGGGCCCTGAGGGGAAGGGCAGCCGAGGTGTCACAGGGCCACGGAGGAAGCACAGGGCACTCGGGAGAGGACAGAGCTGCACTCACATGTGGCCCTGGCACAGCTCCTCACCCTCACCAGCCTCCACGTGCTTGTTTGGCAATGCCCCTCCACCGGCTTCTGGTGAGGGCTGGGTTACACTGAAGTACAGGCAGAGCCCGAATCCCCGGTCACAGCTGGAACCTTCACAGGAAGGGGCTCTGGAATGTGTCCTAAATCTAGCGGCCTCGGGTCCCCACCTCCTCCAGGCTCCTCCCTCTCTCTCAAGGTGATGCCCACAGCCTCCACCTGCTCTGGCCTGCAGTCGTGCCAGCCTCCCCACGGCATCCAGAGACCTGGCCCCATTTACAGTTTTTCCCGCTCCAAGGAGTATCCCTCCAGTCCTCACCCGCACCCTGAGCAGCCTCCCTGGCCGGAGAAAGGAGTGCGCATGTGTGAGCGCGTGAGGCAGGTCCTGTGACCCCACAGTGACAGGTAGAAATTAGAGCTCAGAGAGGTGACGTGAGTGGCTGGCTCCTGCAGCGGCCGGCAGAGTCTGCATTGGACGCCGGCGGGGTTGCAGCTGAGCATCCATCTCCTGGCTCCCTGCCCCATCCTGGGCACGGGCGAGACACTCGGTCCCAGTTTGCAGGACATAATTGGATTGGGATGGGTTGGATCCAATTAGATTTGACCTGGCAGGCAGCCCGGCCAGGCTGGCACTGGGCCCTGAAGACCGGATTTCAGGAAGGATGCTGGCCCAGGGCGGCTCACATGACCCTCTCCTCAGGAAGCAGGTGCCTCCGGAAGCGCTCATGCCCAGGGCAAGCCCCCCGAGTGGGCGAAAGCTGGGCGAGTCAAAAGCTGAACTCTGTCTGGGCCAGTGAGCCCCTGGGGCCTGGTTTATGTTGTGAAGATGGGGCGGCGGGGGCTTGTAAGCTGTGGCCCTCCGCTGGGATGGAAGTCCAGCCTCCCCTTCTCCATGCCTGGAGGAGGCCTGCACTTAACCGGGGGCCCTGGGCTCCCGGCTCAGGGAGGAGCACAGCCCTGCTGGGTGGGCATCCGCCTGGCAGGCCACCTGGGAGAGGAGGTAGTGTGTCCCGTCGGCAGTCCCTCCCGCTGTCCGAGGCCAGGTCTCAGGGTGCGCGGACGACAGCCGGCTTCCTTCCCTCTGCCCTTCGCCTCTTGTCGGACTTGGACCTAGAGCCTGACTCCGGCCTGATAAATTCTGGGAACTCCTCACAGATCACTAGGAAGATAAACATCAGGGGGGGGTAGCCGAAGGGGGTGCAAGCCACTCCAGGCAGCAGGAGGGGAGATCAGGCTGTCTGGGGGGAGGGAGGCAGGAACTGGGGTGACTGAGGGGGGTGGTCTTGTTCTCGCCATCATACCAGTGCCCTCGGCGCTGACGGGGCAGGTTGCAGCAGCCAGGCCTCCGGGGACATGAAGCGGTGGTCCCCGCCCCCGAAACCTTCGGGCAGCCCACTCAGTGAGGCAGAGGCACTTGGGCAGGAGAGGGAGGGTCTTCAGAGTCTGAGGCCCGGGTTCGGGCCTTGTGGTGCCTCTTAGCGACTGTGGGCCTGTGGGACTGGCAGCCTATCACAGTGCCCTGTCTCTGAAAGGGTGCTTGTCTTTATAGGGGTGCCCATGGAGCTGGAGGCTTTGTACTTGGGATGAGGGTTCTGGGGTCCATAGGGAGACCCCACTGGCAACTGATGGGGCTGGTGTGGTTTGGGGCATGGCCACGGGGCTGCAAGAGCGAGGCTGGGCGGTCCCGGGTTGGCCTGATGCGGAGGTTCAGTGCGAGGGGTGAGCGGGGCTGACGGTGCCCGGGGACACCTTCGGCTGGCCGGACCTGCCTCCAGGAGCAGGTGGCATTCCTGTGCGATTGAAAGTGCTGCACACGCCGTTTTAATGCCACCTGCGCCCGCGTTAGTGGGAAGGAACACTGTGTAAAGCCCTGACCTGGAAGCAGTTTCAGAGACCACACCCTGAAATCTGGTGGCAGCAAAGCGGCTCCCTGTGGGTCCCTCCCTGCCAGCTACCAGGCGGCTCTGACTGGGCACCGTGTCCTTGGTGTGTCCCCGGAGGCCCTCTCTCTGGGGAGCTCAGTGCCCTCTGTGTGATCGTGACGTTTCACGGCTGTCTCTTCTCAGCCTGAAATGTTCTCTCTCCCCCCTGATCCCCAACCCTCTCTTGTCTGTCTCTCCCCAGAGGGTATGAACTGCATGAACAAAGACCATGGCTGTGCCCACATCTGCCGGGAGACACCCAAAGGTGGGGTGGCCTGCGACTGCAGGCCCGGCTTTGACCTTGCCCAAAACCAGAAGGACTGCACACGTAGGTAGATGGAGGCAAATGGGTCCGACATCCCCACCGTCGCCTGTCCTTGCTTTGTGGGGGGTCTGCCAGTCCACTGCACGTGGCCCAGGGGGGTCTCAGCCCCTTGCAGGGAGGAGAAGGCAGGGCCCCTGAAGTGGTCTGGTGGAGGGGGTGAATGAGGGACGGGGCCATGTTTTCCCAGCTGGCATCACACCACCCACACAACCTGAGCTGGGTCTTGCATAGGCCCTGCATGGTAGCCCTGCCAGTGTCTCCTGTACCCCCATCCTTTCCCTGTGACCCCAGAGACCCACCGCCCTGAACCCTCTGGCAGGAATGGAAGGCAGGCACAGGGGTCTAGAGCCCGGGTTCTGGCGGGCAGCCCCATGGCAGGATGATGGAGGCAGGAGAGGGGCTTGGTTCTGGAGGGCGCCAGCCCAGGCCGTGACCTTATCCCAGGGTCTAAGATCAGAACCCAAAGTCCCCCTGCAAGACTCTGGGAGGCCTGAGTGTGTGAGCCACTGGCCGAGGGCCATTTCAGGGCAGCTCGGAGGTCAGCCTGCGGGGCTCTAGTGAAACGCAGCCTTTAATGGGGTCCCCCACTCCCCAGGAGGAGTGGACAGTGGCCCAGCACACTCAGCTAGTCCTCACGGCCTGACCCTCCTCCGCTGGGAGGAGCCTCTGCTCACTGGGCCGCTGACCCCCAGCGGCTGTCGTGTTTGCCTGGGGCTGCAGAGCGTGGGGGGCTGGCTGAGCATGCCCAGCTCTGCCCAGGCAGGTGCTCCGCACCAGACCCTTCCTGATGCAGGACGAGGTGTGGAGAAGCCCAACTCCAACCCCCCAGAGGGAGGTGGCCCGGCCGGCCCTGGCAGTGGGCCTGAGGCTGACCAGCTCACAGGAAATGGCCTCGCTTCCCGCCTTCACTCTGTGGGGAGGACCGCGGCCCTGTGGGCACCGTCCCCCGTCACTGTGATTCTCTCAGTCCTCCCCTCTCCCGGGGGTGCCAGCCACACCCCTGCCAGCTCACGCCCTCCTCCGGCAGTGACCAAGGTCTGGGCCCCGCGTGCATTAGGCACAGTCTGTGTCAGGGTTGAGCCATCGCTCAAGGTGAAGATGCTTCCTTCTGCCACCGGGTGGCCCGAGAGCGGTCCGGCCTCCCCTTCCCCGTCTCCTGTGGGTCCGAGACCAACACTGCTGTTCCCAAGGGCAGGCACTCGGGGGGGGTGCCCGCTCCAGCCCAGGCCTCTGGCCAGGCCTCCGGTCCCTCCACCAGAGACGCCGTTAGCTGCGGAGAAACCTGCTGCCGCCTGGCAGCCTCAGACCCAAAGCTGAGAACCCCAGCCGGCCGGTCCTCCCACCGGCGACCCAGCTTCCGTGGGACAAAGGCCGGGCGGCACGCATGGAGCCAGAGGAAGGCACCTTCCTGCAGAGAGACGCCCGCTCTGGCCAAGCCCTGCGCCCGCTGCCGGGGAGAGCTGCAAGGGAGAGCTGCCCGGGCTGAGCGACACTGCCTGGCTCTGAAATCCATCTGGACAAGCGCTGGGAGGGCACACCTCACTCAGAGAGCAGCTCCGGCGGCCGCTGCTCAGCGTCAGGGAAAACAGGGGCCTGGGTGCGGCCAGGACTCCCGGCCCCATCCGGCAGAGAAGACCAAGCCTCGCCCAGAGCGTGTGCGTGGAAGAAACAGCAGCCCTCCCCCCTGCTCAGACGGCCGTCCACCTGGGCGGCCCTGGACTCCTCTGTATGGCTACAATGGCAGGTCACTGGAGGTCCAGGACATTCTAGCTCTGGAATCGGGTTGGGAGGTGAGGCCTGGCCAGCCTCCATGGACCAGCAAGACCACAGGGGCCCTGCCCCCCTCCAGAGCCCAGCACCCACTCCCGGGCCAAGGGAGGGATCCCCGTTCTTCTCCGTCCTCCCAGAGCGCCAGGCTCCAGTATTACTTCCATGTAAGCTGTGCCTCTCCAGGTGCTCGCAAGCTCGGCCTGAGGTCCCGTGTGGAAAGAGGGAGGGGCTCTGAGTGTGGCGCTCATGTGAGTGGCCTTAGACAGGCTGCCTCCTCACGTCCAGGGCAGAGCTCAGTCCTGGCACCCAGAGCTGGGAAGAGCGAACCGCAGCGGCCGAGTGCCCGCTCCCGCTCTACCGCCCACTCTGCAAAGGCATGAGGTTCTTGCCAAGTCCAGGCTCCGCGGGATCGCCCTCCCTGGGCTCATGCTCAGCCACCACGGCTGGAACCCTGGCTTCCCTGCCACTCTTCTGCCGGAGACGAGCTGTTTCGAGGATGGAGACGCTGAGTGCGCGCCGCCAGGCTCCTGCGGAGAAGGGGCCTGCGGACTGTGCTCGAAGCCCCAGCTGAGCCGAAGCAGGTCTGCGGGCCCGTGAAGGGTCACCCTGGAAGTGGACCTCAGCTCAGCTCAGCCTGGCCTGCTGGGGCCTCTGGTCTACAACAGCCTGGGACACTGACAGGGCCAATCTCTGCGTCTCCCCGGCGCCATCACTCGGGACGGGCGCTCAGGGAAAGGCCAGCCTGAGACAGGGCTGCAGAACCCGGCTCCTGCACCGGGGCCTCGCCACCACACGACCCCTGGACCAGCGCTGCTCATGGCTCACCCTGACGGAGGCCGTATGTTCAGACTGCCCGTTCGGAATGGCTAGTCCCTCTGACCGCGGGTGGTCTGAGGTTGTTTTGGCATAGTTGATCTTCACTAGGGTTTGCCAAGCCAATTAAAAGTTGAGATAAAATCCTGGACAAGTGGCTGAGGATCCAGAAGACGCCCTGTCCTCGGGCCTGTGGCCTGGCTGCAGAGTGAAGCGGGGCTGGCAGCCCTCCCCAGCCTGGAAGGACAGCAGCATGTTTGCTTTAAATAAACTTGAGTTTGTCATCCTTCCTGCACAGACTGGCTCCTTCTTGCCGGCCCCTTTTCAGCCGCCCCGGGTCGCTGGAACATTCTGAGATTCCGGCTGGAAAATACCAGCCCCTCCGGGCCCTGGGCAGTGCAGACTGTAACATGTGCAAGTCAAAGGTCATTTCTCAGTGCACCTGCGTGACACTAACCGGCACGCACTCTGTCCATTTGGACACGGCCTCGGGGGAGTTAGGGCTGTAAGGGGGTGGTGTTTGAGAGGCCTGCTGGGACTTGGAGAGAAGAGGCACCCAGGGGTCACCTCCCACATGCCCAGAGCACAAGCCCAGGAAAGGAAGCTCAGAAAGCAAGGGAATGAGTGTCCCCTCTCTCCATGTCCCCCCCCACCTCAGAATATGCCTGCATCACAGACATTTGCCCCATCGAGTCAGGCTCAAGTGTCTGGTGGCCCGGGATCAAACTGTCCAGCTTCTCCCTTCTTTAACTCGCACTGTCTGAGGGCACCAGCTGTGCGCCCTCTGCTCAGAGCCCAGGGCACCCTGTCCCACCCCGTGACCTCCGGGGAATGAGCAGTCCCAGCCGAGACCTGGAGGCTGAGGGCCGGGAAGGGGGCCCTATTCGCTGAGTGTCTCATGCCCTCTCCTTCCCCACCCCTCGCCCCTTCACAGAAGCCACTGACACCGCAAAACTAACCGTTCTTGTCCTTCTGTTTACACACACGTCTCTGCACCCGGCCTGACTAGTGACCTGTAACTATGGAAACGGAGGCTGCCAGCACAGCTGTGAGGACACAGACACCGGCCCCATGTGTGGCTGCCACCAGAAGTATGCCCTCCACTCGGACGGTCGGACGTGCATCGGTAAGTAGGCGCCTGTGCTGCACTGGCACCCCGGCACCCCCTGCTCCCCTGGAAGGCGCTGTGCGGCCCTGGCGTCAGCCAGCCCCCCTTGTCCCCATTTCCAAGGAAGGAAGCTTAAGGGAGGCGAGGAAAAGTGAGGGGAAGCTTCCTGTGGAGGCGCTCAGCCCCAGGACCGGGCGCCTCTGCTTGGCATTGCGCTGGGCACACTGCAGGGCCTCCTCCCCGGGGAGCGGCCCTCGGAGGTGGTCTGTGGGGCAGGAAGGTGTGTGCCCCGTGTGGCAGCTCCGGTCTGAGCACAGGTTCCCTCCCCCGCTCCTGTGGAGACATCAGGCTCAGCACCTCCTCCCAACCCGGCCTCAGAGCTGCTGAGTCTGCATCAGAGCTCCCCTGGGCCAGGGCGCCTGGGCTTTCTCCCCCTTCCCCACTCCGGGGACTCTGGCCGAGCTCCCCGCCCACCTCGAGAGCCCCTTCTCACCTCCCAGCTCCCGGAGTCGGGGTCACCTCCTTCCTCCTGACCCTCAGCCCCCAGGGAAGCTTAAGTGTTGTGAGTACCTCGTGCCCTCATCTTAGGAGGTTCTGCCCCCCCAAAACGAAGAGAAACGTTTTAACTGAGAAAAAGGAATGTCAAGGTTGAGGTACAACCACCCTTGTTCTCTTTCCTTCTGCAGTGTGGGCGGGCTTTAGAAGCCCGCCAGTCTGTTACCGTGGTTACGTTTTTGTTGGTTTTTTACAAACACCCCTGGGAAAGTAGTTCTTAAGGGACTTTTAAGGAACAAAAATAGGGGGTGGCAAGCAGGCAAAGCCATGCCGCCCAGGGGTGGCTGTCCCCTGTGACTCTGGTCCCTGGTATCTGAGACTAAGGCCCGGGCGGGGGGGCGGGGGGACTGGGGTCTCATCTTGGTCCCGGGCTGTTGTCCCAGGTGCTGCTACCGTGCGGTTCTCCCTCCTCTGTGTGGTCCCTCCTCTCCAACAGCCGTGTTGGGGTTCATTTGCCTCCTCCCTCCTGCTTTTCTGGTGATGGTCCCTGATTGCCTGTCTTGCCTGATCACTGCTGTTCACTAGTTCCTTTCAGAGCCAAAAGCCCAAGCAAACCAAATTCAAAGCCAAACCCGGTCTCAGACCAGTGTCTCCATTGCAGCCTGATCCCACCTAGACCCCCCTCTGGCCCTGTCTCTGTCACCCACCCTCCCTCCCCAACCCCCTCCCCTCTCTGTCTCGTCTTTGGGGTCTCCCTCAGTGTTGGCCTCTGGGTGGAGCCCCCTCTGCCAGCCAGACACCCCCCCAGGCTCTCTAACACATCCTGTCTTGGTGCACCTGTCTCTTCCTTCCTTGTTTTCATCCTGTAGTGTCTGCTGCATGCAACAGCCCCTGCTGGGATCTCTTCTAACATAACTTTCCTGCCCCTCCTTCCCCTCCCTCCCCTTAGAAGTTCTTGCCCAGACCGTGCTCCCTGCTGGCCAGGAAGGACCCCCCGTCTGCTCTCCCTGCTCCTGGGGTTTCCCGAGAGCAAGCCACGGGCTCTGCCCCCCTCCCGCTGACAGAGAAATGGGCCCAGCTAACCTCATGCCCCTCCACGGGCATCTCCCGGGCTCTCTGCACGCTCCTGGCGTGACCGCCCTCTCCGCAGCCCCTCGCTGACACCTGAGCGTGTCGCTCTGGTCCTCCGAGACAAGCAGGCAACCAGTGCTGCCCCCGTGACTGACCCCTGGCTTCTGTGTGTGCGATTGGATCCATTGCTGCGTGTGTGAGCGCGTGTGCGTGTGTGAGCTTCTGTGTGTTTTGCTCTTACTTTTGCATGAATGTTGGCACTCTCCACACCCTGGAGGTGGGGTATCTGCTGTCCAAGCGCAGCCATCACCGGACCTTGCGCCCTGTCCCCTTGTCCTGTGCTTGCCCCGGGCCTGCCGCCAGCCCGCGCCAGGCTGGCTAACTGCCGTCTGCGGGGGCTCTGCGGGGCGCCGTCTGCTGCTGTGGCCCCCGCAGGTGCATCCCGTGCGCTCTGACCTCAGCTGCCTCCTCTGTGTGCACGTGGGCTCTGGGTCCCACCTGCACCCCTTGGTGATCACCCCCTTTCTTCACGCCCCCCTGCCCTGCCCTGCCCTGCTGCCTCTGCACTCTGCCCTGAGCACCCCCTGGAGGCGCCGGGGTGAGCCCCTTGGCGAGGACGCCGCGCTGGCCCGCATGTGTTGGCTGTGTGTGCCCGCGGAAGGCTGGCTGTGGGGCGCGGGAAGTGGGCTGTCACTAACAGTGGCTCCGTGTTTGTCCCTTACTTGTGTTTTAGAGAAGGATGAGGCTGCCATTGAGCGCTCTCAGTTCAATGCCACGTCAGTAGCTGATGTGGACAAGCGGGTGAAACGGCGGCTCCTCATGGGTAACACTTTTCTTCCACTTCCTTTGTTGTCCTCGCTCCTTTGCACGTGTGCCCGCGTGTGGTGTGTGCTGGCGTGCGGTGTGTGCGGGGTCTGTGTGGTGCCGGCGTGTTGGGCGGTGAGTGTGTGTGCAGGCCTGTGGGGAGGGTGTGGGGGCTGTCCACACGCGTGCCATGTGTGAGTGTGGGGGGCTCCACTCCAGATATGAACTCACTTTTTCCTTTTGAAGTTTGTGCCCTTGGTCAAACACATGTATCTCTGTGTGTGTTTGGAGCAGGGACCCCGGAGCCCACGCCAGTGGCCTCTGCATGTGCGGAGTGTGTGGGGTGAACCCTCCGCGGGCAGTAAATGCAGGTGGCAGTCAGGGTCCCAGACTGCACAGGACCCGGGCGCAGGGCTGGAGGAGGGCGTTTGTGCGGACAGGCTTGCGGGCGCCCTGGCGGTCCTCACCCGTCCCCTGCCTCTAAGAGAAGCCACATTGGGACAAGAGGCCACATCTAGGGGACGGGAAATTTGCCACAGAGGAGGGGGATCTGGGGGAGGTCACTCACCTCCGCCTGGCTCCACCCCCTTCCCTTCACCCCACCCCGAATTCCTGAATAGCCCCACCTGCTGGTCTGGCCTTAGCCTCATTCCTTCATCCGGCAAAGGCAGGCGGTTCTACAGTTGTGGGCCGGCAGGCCGGCAGGTCACGTGGGGGGGGCACAGCCTTCCCAGCGGCTCTGATAGGTCACAGCAGCCCTGGGAGCCTGGGCCAGGCGGGGCTCCTGTCTCAGGTGAGGAAACAGGCTCACTCTGCCACGGTGCTCGCCGGGCCAGGCTCTGCCAGAGTGGGCACGTGTGCAGAGTGCCAGCGGCTTTCCTCGGCTGCAGCCCCTCCCCCATCAAAGCATGTAGCACTGCGTCTGCCCCCCACCCCTGCTCCCATCCCCACATCTCTCCAGCCCCCTCTGCCACTGGGAAGGACCATGTGACCTCCTTGGCTACCAGCTCATCCACCGGAACCCCCTCTCCAGGCTCCGTTTGAAGCCCCATCTCCTGAGGCCTTTGGCCAGAGAGCACAGGGGTGAGGGCGTGGCTCCCACTGGGGCCGGGGAACCCCCCCCCCCCCCGGTCTGACCGCCGTGCTTCTCCCCGCCCCTGGCCCCTCCGTCCCTCTGTTACCATTTTCTGCGGCCACATCTCCAGGACCCCTGGGTCTGTCCTGATGTCACCACCCGTGTCCCCGGCCTCCTCCCCCACGCACATCCAGTCACCCCCTGGGAGCCACCCTCCAGGAGGGTCCTTCAGCCCCGCACACACAGCCTGCCCAGGCTCCCTGCCTCAGGGGGTCATGCCACCCACACTCTACCCCGGTGCCATCTTGGACATTCTGCCTAGCAAAGGCTCATCCAGACCTAAACGGACCTTCACCCAGCCCCGCTGCCTGCCCCTCCTCCACCAGCACCCTGTTTTGTCTTAAGCCTGGCCCCCCTTCCCTGGGATTGGGCAGAGGCCAAGCCTGTGCCAGCTCTGATGGCCCTCGGGGCACCCCACAGAGGGGCACTGGCAGGCTTCCTGGAGAAGGTGCCCGGCGAGGGCAGGGCCTCCGCTGACCTTTACAGACAGGTGTCCTGCTGGGGGAGAGGTCAGAGCCTGGGAGGCCTGGCAGGGGCGGGGTCAGGCGGAGCAGAGGCAGGGGAGCTGGTGACATAGGACAGTGCCTGGGCCCGGCACTCAGCAGGCGGCCCGGCCAGAGGGGCGGTAGGTGGGCTCTGGGGCCGGGCGGGCGCCTGTCCTCCAGCCTGGGCTCCCGGCTCTCGGCCCTCATTCAGGGAGAGCCCATGGTCAGACTTCAACCCTGATGCTGATCGCTGGTCAGCCGGGGCCCCCTGAGGCCTGAGATCCTGCCTTAGTTTAGTCACACTATGCACGCACACACATGCATGCACACATGCAGGCACGCACATGCACGCACACTACGGGCTGGGTCATGGTGACAGCTGTGTAGAGCGGGGTGGAGGCACTGTGCCCGGCAGAGTGTGTTAGGGAAAAGAAGGGGGGACAAGGACACCAGTCACCTCACATCTCTGAGCCTCAGTCTTCTGTTTGCAAAGGGTCTGTAGCGTCTGCTCTGCAGCAGCCTGGGTGAACCTGTGTGCACAGCACAGACAGGCATGTGATCACACGTCCGTGTCCCCGCACTTGCAGGGACACCATCAGTGTGGCTGACGTGGACACGAGGCTCAGAGAGCTGGCCTTCCTGGGCTGCTGCTCCTCACGAGCGCCCCAGCTGAGACCCTCCCTCTCCCTCCCGAGGACGGTCAGCATGGGGACCCCGTCTGTCCTCAGCACCCCTGCACTTAGCGGGCAGAGTGGAGGCAGGGAAAGGGCTTGCTGCTGGTCCTGCTCCCGCTTTCCTACACACCTCAGTTGTCGGGGCGGGGCAGGGGGTGCGTGGCTGTTCGAGACCCCTCAGACCAAAGCCGAGGTCTGCGCTGGCTCTGCCAGCTCGTCCTGCACCGGTGTGAACCACCCCCCCTCCCCACCCAGGCAGGCCCACAAGAGGCCACTGCCCCTGACAGCGTACCCCGCTGGGGCTCCCACTGCTCCCCTGCCAGAAACGACCCACAGCACCGGCCTGAGAGGGACGGGCCCCAGGCCTGCTGCCCGCACGCCGGCCAAGTCAGCGAAGGGCCGAGGGCCTTGCAGTTGCCCGGCCAGAGAGGCAGCGTGATTACGCAGGAGAGCATTACACCCGGCAGTGTGTTTACCGCCGCAGAGGGAACTGAGGGAAGAAAGGGAAAAATACTATAAATTATTTGTACAAAAAATCAAGAACACACTTGTCTCAAGAAAAAAACAACAGTGTGGACCCAGGCCGGCCAGGCCCTGAGGTCATGGGGCGGAGGATCGCTGCCTCGGAGGCGGTGCTGGCACAGGCACGGCCTCCAGCGGTCCCTCCCATTCCCCTCAGACCCTGACTTGGGAGCCCCTCCCTCAGCAGGGCTGCAGTCCTGGCCTCCACCACCGCCCTGCCTTCTCCCACATCCCTCCACCCCCACAGTCACCATCACTACAGCCACCAGCATGTCCCCGGGCCCAGCTCCACACACAGGTTCCTGGGCAGGTGCACCTGCACCCTACCCTAGGGGTGCACCCTGGCGAGTATGCGGCGCTGGCACTGGCCTTAGTCTGGTGCCAGGGAAGTCCGTTTGCCCTGTGCAGCCCTCAACTCCCAGGCCTCGCAGTGCCCGTGATCTGGCTGTGGCTGGTAGGCTCCAGACCCTGTGCTGTGGGCACTGGCCCCAGCCTGACAGGCAGAGCCCTCACCTCGCTCCACGTCCCTCCCTGGCCAGGCCTCTGAGTCTTTTCTCTCGCCCATCACTGCAGACATCAGGGCTGAAGCCAGGGTCCCCCGATGTGGCTCTGCCTAGAGAGCAGTGGTCAGCGGGGAGTCCCTAGGGGATGGGGGACAGGCCTGGGAGGGGAACTCGTGGTGGGATGGGTCTGTGTGGGGGATGGGTCGGGGTAGGAGTGAGCAGACTCCCCTGAGCAAGGCAAGGTACCAGTCCCGTCTCCCTGGAAAGCCTGAACCTCAGGCCTGGGCAGCGCCCGGTTCCTCTCTCTGGCTCCCCTCTGCCCAGCACCAGCGAGTCCTTCCAGCCTGTTGGTTGGACAGAGGAGGGAACCCACCAGCTGCCCATGGGGCTGGGGCCTCCGGAGCCCAGGGACCGTGAGGCCGGCTCCCAGCCCCGCCAGGGCCTGGAGACCGTGGCTCAGACTCCGCAGGCACGGGTTCTAGGAACTGGCACCACGGCGGCCGCAGGCACGGCTCACACAGCACCACCAGGCCATGTTCTGCTGGGCCTTGCACGGAGCCCGTGGCACATACAGGGGGCAAAGGTCAGCTAAAACACCACAGTGATTAGTAATAACGCGAGGCACCCTTCACACGCTCACCCTGTGAGCCGCTTGCCCACCCTGTCTTCCAGCTCCACGCCCCCTCACAACACTCACACTCTGGGAGGCAGGGCTGGCCAGGACTCGTGGGGCAGGAGGCAGAGGAACCACTGGGAGGCTGAGAAGGCCACCGAGGAGGGGACTGGGGGCTGGGATCCGATGTCGAGGGAGGGACGGGTCTCGGCTGTGGCTGGGGACAGAGGTAGCATTGATGACCACGGAGCCTGCAGCAGGAGGGAGGCGGTGCATGCTGGGCGATGGGGGCTCCGGGGCGGCGCCAGTGGAGACAGGCTGTCAGGGGCTGGGCTTAGTCCAGCAGGTCCCGCCTGCTCTGCCCCTTACTGGCCGCACAGCCCTGGCGCTCTGCACCGTTCCCGCCAGGACAATAGAGGGCGCCCTGGAAGGCTGAGACGAGCCTGGTGTAAGGACCCACCATAAAGAGGAGCAGTGGGAAGGGGTGGTCAGCACCCAACAATAGCCCATAGGACCCCGATTTCCTGGCTTAAAGCCTGAAGTTCAGGCACCAACCATTGGGCAACTCAGGAGACTATGGTGTGCAGGGCCGAGAGGCCTGCATGAGGGTCCAGAAAGAGGGTGGTCGCTCAGACTTGACCTCACCACCTCTTGGCCTCTGTCCATCCAGTGGGCAGGGCTCCAGCAGGTTCTGGAAGCCACTTCCCCTCTGGAGGGCCAAGATTCCATGTCCTACTGGGACCGCAGAGACAGGGAGGGCCTACAAGATCCTGGAGTCTGTGTGGCCAGGTCCCTGTCTCAGGGTCACATGTACACGCCCCACGTCCATGCCACACCCACTTCCACCAGCTGTGCCCAGCTCCAGCTCCTGCTGCAGCACCCACCCCCACACACACACCAGAAGCAAAGGCCCCCCCCCCCAGAGCCCAGGTGCACACCCCCACGCACACAGGCTAGTCACCCCACAAAACACAGATGTACACCCCACGCACCAGAGGCAAAGGCCACCCCACAGAGCCCAGGTGCACACCCCCACGCACATAGGCTAAGGCCACCCTGCAAAACACAGATGCACACCCCCACGCACACAGGAGGCTAGTCACCCCACAAAACACAGATGTACACCCCATGCACCAGAGGCAAAGGCCACCCCACAGAGCCCAGGTGCACACCCCCACGCACATAGGAGGCTAAGGCCACCCTGCAAAACACAGATGCACACCCCTACGCACACAGGAGGCTAGTCACCCCACAAAACACAGATGCACACCCCTACGCACACAGGAGGCTAGTCACCCCACAAAACACAGATGTACACCCCACGCACCAGAGGCAAAAGCCACTCCACAGAGCCCAGGTGCACACACATCAGAGGCAAAGGCCACCCCAAAAAGCCCAGGTACACCCCCCATGCACATAGGAGGCTAAGGCCACCCCGCAAAACACAGATGCACACCCCCACGCACCAGAGGCAAAGGCCACCCAGCAGAGCCCGGGTGCACCCCCCACGCACACCAGAGGCAAAGTGGGCTTCCTCCTCTCCCTGCACCGCCCCCATCACGAGTTGAAGTTCAAAGGGAACGCGCCGTGAACTTCGTCTGAGTCGTGTCAGGGACTCCTGGCAACTGGGGTGCACACTCACTTAGTCACCACTCCCGCATCCCCGACTCTTTGCAGAGGCCCACAGGCAGCTGGCAGGAGTCGGGTACCACAGACGCATGGGCAGACGAATGAACTGGGGCCTCGGGAAAGGCGCCCAGGGGAAGCTGAGGCAGGCAGGCGGGCATCTCAGTCATCAAAGAATAAGGAGCCCATAGGCCCTCTGCTCCCCAGCAGCCGAGAAAAGGGGGGGGTGGGCGGGCACAGTTCCCCCCAGATCAAAGCCGCCGCTGCTCGGGAGAAACCCGGAGGGGAAGGCTCCGGGAGCCTGGCTCCTCGTGTGTGTGCGGGCCACCTGTGCCCGGCGCCCGGGCTCTGCCGGCTCCTGCGGGCCTGGGGAGGATCACTCTCACCACCGACAGGCCCTGTGGCCTCGGCTGTGCACAGCCACCCCAGCGCCTTTGAATTTGGCAAAGAGGAAAAAGCCCAGACACGCTCCAAGTGGACAAAAACCAGGCGCTGTGGCCTCGCTCAGTGAGAACAGATGTTGGCCCGGCTCGCTTCGGTGATGGATGGTGCGCGCTCTGCGAACCTCCCCCCTGCTCCAGGGCCTCAGGCCGGGGTGCTGGGTGCCTGTGGGAGCCCCAGCCTGGGAATCTGACCAGGTGTTAAAGGCCAGCCAGGCCCAGAGGCGCCAGGCCCCTGAGTAGGGGGCCCTCTTGGCAGTACCTGACCAAGCCCAGCCCTCTGCAGCTGGCAAACATGGCTCCGTCCACCGCCATCGTGCTGGGTGTTCACCAGCACCCCACGAAATGATGCCGTTCTCCCATTTCGCAGATGGGGAACCTGAGGTCTCAGAGCCGGATGGAGCTCGGGTCTCAGGTCTCAGGAGACCCCCTGGGTGGGGAGAGGAGATGGCTTCTGTCCGCGGAGACTGAGCGGCTCTGTCTCTTTACCTCCCCAGAGACGTGTGCCGTCAACAACGGAGGCTGCGACCGGACGTGCAAGGACACGGCCACGGGCGTGCGGTGCAGCTGCCCCGTGGGCTTCACCCTGCAGCCCGACGGGAAGACGTGCAAAGGTCAGCCCGAGCGGGACCTGCGATGCCAGCAGGGGTGGGGGGTCTGGGACCAGGAAGCTGAGCTGTCGCCTGCATGTCTGAGGGAGGCTCAGCACCCCCACAGCGGCCCAGGGACTGCTGGCCCCGCCGCACACCTCCAGGTTCTGGGCACAAACAGGTTCTCCTGTCCAAGAACTGGCTGCACGTTGGGTGACGGGTGCCTTCCTGGCCTCGTGATTCCTGTGGTTCCCAAGGGATCGGGGGCCGAGTTCCTCACCCCCACAGCTGTGAGGCGGGCCCAGGCTCTGCTCCTCCCGGTGGGATTGTCTGCGAGTCCTGTTAGAAAAATGAGGCTGTGTCCTTGTCACTGGAGGGGTGAAGTTGGGGGTGCACTCAGCTGAAAGATCTATTCTTGGCTGGAGCAGGAGGAACCGGGGTCTGAGGACCCTGAGCTGGGAGGCAGGTGGCCCCAGCTCAGCCCTCTGCCCTGGAGGCAGAAGGTGCTGGCTCCTGGGTGTCCCAGCCGGGTGGGTGTTCGGGCCTCCTGCGTGCCGGAGCTGCGAGGCGGGCGGTGAATAGTCCGTTGAGAAGTCTTCTGTCAAGTGCGGAGGACAGACGTTCGTGTTTTACAATCGGGGGTCGATGTGGACCAGCCTGCTCGGGGCTGGACCGAGAAGCCCAGCTTGGCGGGAACCGGAGGCCAGGCAGAGGGCAGGGAGAGGCGGCACCTCCAGGGCATGGGCTGCCGCGGGGCCTGGGCCTCCAGATCCCAGAGGCAGGGAGTGCCGGGTCTGCGGAGGGCGGGAGGCCAGAGTGCAGGGCCTGTGCCGGGGAGGGGAAGCCCTTCATCCTTTGAGCCGTGGTGACGCCCCAGAGCAACGGGGACTCGAAGATAATCCCACCGGGGAGGGTCAGGTGTTCCCTGGGGGAGGGTCCCTGCCGCTGCTGGTCTCTGGGCAGGTCCAGAGGGCAGTGTGTCAGCTGCCACGTCACCCAGGCCCCAGGGACCGGCGTGGGCCGGGGCCGTGAGGTGGAGAGCGGTCTGGATGCTGTCTGGCTTTAGGACTTAGGGGTCATGGAATAGTCTAGAATTCGGGATGAGAACATCCTAACGTCTTCATGGCAGGGACCCTGGACACCCCAGAGCCCAGGGTTTGGTGCTCTAGGCCTCGGCTCAGCTGAGTCCCGTGGCGCACAGCCCTGGGCCTCGCTCCTCAGTCAGGTGCACATCCTGGGCGAGGCCAGGCCCGGAGGGCATCTCAGAGGACCGGCCTCAAAGGGGTGTGGCTTCCAGAACCAGAAAGCTCATCCTCAAGCAAACAGCTGGAGGTCAGGGAGCAGAGGTTTCAGGAAATCTGGAGGGATGGCAAGGGCAGGTGGAGGCCGTCGTGGGAAAGGGGGTTCTAGAGGATTTGTCCCAACCCTCGCTTTGTTTCAAGTGTAGACAGTGCCCGGGTCCGGTCTCAGGACGGCACCCACTCGACCTTAGGAAGGGTGTCCTGCTAGCTGGTCCTTCCGAGAGGAAGGGTCTGGGGCCTCAGCTACTTGAGCTTGAGCTCGGGTTTCCTCGGGCCCCAGCCACTCCTCCAGCACCTTCCAGAGCAGAGAGCCCCGCCCACTGCTGTTCCTCTCCCCTCTCCTGCCTCTGCCCTCCAGCCCAGCCCTCTGCTCCCACCTGGGAGCCCTCCAGCGTGCCTCTGGGTGGCCGGGCTGCGTCCTTCCCTGCCCCCATAGTACTGACCCTCCAACACTGATGCATTTGGCTCAAGACCCCACCCTTCTCTCAGCCCCCCAACCCCCTCATTTCCTCACTCATCCATCCATCCAGGGAGCATCCCTGTGCCAGCCTGTGCCACGCCCTGGGCTCCCGACAGGGGCCTCATACTCATCCCCCGGCCCCTGTGCTTGAGGCCCTGCCATAGCCCCGAGGGCAGGGCCGCTGACAGGGCAGCCGGCTGAGAGGAGGTCGGGAAGGCTTCCGGGGGCAGCTGGGTAGGGGCTGCCCAGACAGGAGCCAGGGGCAGAGAGCACAGGCCAGGGGGCCGGCTGCTACAGGCTGGGCCTTTCTGTGGGACAGCGGGAGGGGACTCTGGCCACCTGTCGAGGGCTGGGGGAGCTCAGTGGACGGGGAGGAGCATCTAGAGGGGCAGGAAGTGGGAAGAGGAGCTGCCCTCCCCCCCAACCCCTACCCCCGCACCCCCCGCCCCGCCAGGTGCACCCCGTCAGAGTGAAGGTAGAGGAGTCCTCTGTGCCCGGGCGCCCTCGCTGTGTCCCGGGCGGTGACCCCGGCAGCCTGCTGCACCGGCCTGGCCCGAGCAAACATGCCTGCTGCCGCCTGTCTGGTTGCTATGGCAGCCCTTAGCCAACAGGTCCAGCTGGGGAGGTATGGCACCGGGTTCCAGAGGCTCACCAGTCTCACCAGCGGCCCTGGGACCCGAGGCAGAGAGGTGCCTTTCCCTGCCCGGATCGCACAGCGGGCTGGGGCAGGGCTGGGTGGGCCTTCGCTCTGCGAGAAGCTTCTAGTTAGAGATCCCGTCTTCCCCTAATCCCCAGAGGGGGGACATGGCGACGCCTGGGCGGGCCTCGCTGACTTCTGCCTGCCTTCTCCGGAGGCTGCAGGAAAAGGAGCGAGAGCAGCGTGGCGAGGGGCGGGAGGGGACCGGTCTCCTGCGGGGGACTCCGGCATCAGGGCAGTGACCTTGATCCCAGGAAGGTGCCTGTGGACAGGACAGGGCACATAGCCTCAGCCCAGGTCAGGCCCAGCGGAACGTCCTTTCTGTCCTCCTGCGCCCTGTCCTGGAAGTCAGCTCTTCCTTCTGGTGCTCCCTGCTGGCTTGGCTGGAGGGTGACCGGCCTGGGGCTGGGGGCCGGCCCTAAGGCAGACCTCAGAGGCAGGTCTCTGACAGGTTCTGACAGCTGGCCACAGCCTGAAGCAAAGCTGGCACGGGCCGGGCCGGGCACTCAGGCTGCATTGGCCCACAGGCCACGTGGAGAGCGACCTGCCATCACCGCTGGTGCCAGCAGGGCCTCCACAAGGCGCTCGGGCTGGGGCTGGGCGGTGAGCGTGGGGCGGGCAGGGACCATGCTCATCAGGCGCTGAGTGAGAAGGCTCCGGTCAGCAGGCAGGCATGCGGGGAGGGGGGGAAGTTGGGGGCAGCAGGAAGAGGCAGACTGAGCGTCAGTCCCAGGACCACAGGCAGCAGGCGCTACCTGTCCACTGAGCGCTGACCAATGTCTCTCTCTTACCCCTGAGGTGCCTCTGGTCCTGGTCTCAGACCGAGTGCCAGGGTCACCGCTGTCAGAAGGCAGCCCCTGCCCAGGCCCGCCCGGTGCTGCCTCCTGGGGAGGAGAGAGGAGAGGACGCAGGGCCCTCGGCCTCCCACTGTCTTACCCACAGCACCCGCTGGGCACGTCCAGGGGGAGAGGTGTGACCCTCCTCCTGACCCCATGGCTGAGCTGGGACCCCATCCCTACGTTCAGCGGAGAAACAGGCCAGCCCTGGGCATGGGCGCAGGCAGGTCAGGGAAGGCGGGCTGGGCGTCACCCCGCTCGCAGCCCATTCTCCCCGCCCCCGCTCGGCCCCACAGACATCAACGAGTGCCTGGCCAACAACGGGGGCTGCGACCACTCCTGCCGCAACACCGTGGGCAGCTTCGAGTGCGGCTGCCGCAAGGGCTACAAGCTGCTGACCGACGAGCGGACGTGCCAAGGTGAGCCCTCCGTGCCAGGACATGCCGGCCCGGCCCCTTCCTCTCCCGGCTGCCGGCTCTGGGAGAAACAGGCGGTATTGGGGTCCTTAGCATGTGCTCCCGCCCTCCCCGCTCCCTGTCCTTCCTGACTCCAGGGCCCAGGGAGAGAGCAGCAGGTGCCCAGGGGCACAGCCAGTGGGGAGCAGAGATCACCAGCTGTGTCCCCTTGCGGCCTCAGCGGGGGAGTGCTGCCACCTGGTGGAAGCAACTGCACATTGCAGGTGCTCTCCGAGGTCCTTCAATCGGGTCCTGGCACCCGCTAGGAGTAATGGGAGGAGAAATCTGGCAGAAGCCAGGAATCGGAGCCCAGGATGAGTCCAGCCGACATCCCGGTTCAGAAGGAGCCGGGCGTGAGCAGTGGGGAGTGGCCAGAGCGCTTCCTGAGATGAGATGTGGGTGGAATGCTTGGAAAGACGCATTTCCCAGGGGAGCCAGCAAGTAAACCACCCAGGAATCGCACTGCTTAGCTGAGGGGGCTGGGACCACAGAGGAGCTCTGTGGATGAGGCCATGGAGACTATCGGGGTGCCCTGGGGGCAGCTTTCAGAGGGGCTGCCGCGGGCCGGGCCAGGGAAGCCTGTGGTGGGGGCGTGGCCAGTCCCATCACGATTCCTGTTCCGGTCTAGTCATTCCGGGTCCACAGGGTTCCACTGGCTGCAGCCACGCGTGGCTGCATCTGGCTGCGGGCTTGCAGCTTCTGTCGGTTATTGCTGCTCATGGCCCGCTCCGGGCAGCGCCAGGCCCCGAGGGGTGAGGCCCAGGCCAGCCATCCCGGGCTCAGCACGCCTGGGCCGGGCTTCCTATCAGGCACAGGGCATGCTGGAGCTCAGATGTGGCCAGGCCCCCATCAAGGCCCCTCTGCACTCCCTCTGCCCTGCGGGGGGCTGGAGTGGGCCCTGGACTTTGCATCCCCGGCTGCCCTGTGAGAGGTGGCAGCTGCCAGGACGGAGGAAGAGGAGGTGACCTCGTGTCTGCTTCTGGTCTCTGACCGTGTCTTCTCTAAGGCCTGGGGCCCACCCTCACCCCTGGGGCTCCCCATCTCCAGCAGGGAGGGGTCCAAGTGCTTTTGCTTGGCACTCAGGGCCCTGGGCATGGGGACCCCAGACACCTCCCCAGCCCCCTTGAGCACCTCACAGTCCCCTAGATGCCTTGTGCCGCCACCTCCCACCTTTGCCTGCAGCACCCTCCCTACCGGAACTCCTCTATTGCAAACTAGCCCAGAGGCCATGGCGTCAGCTCTCCCCACCCCGCCAGAGGGATCATAGCCTCCTTTGAGCGACACACACACACACACACACACACACATACATGCGTTATGAACACGCATGTAGTCACATGAACTCACTTATGCAGAGAACGAGCTCCATCTGCAGTGCCCACAGAGAAGCAGGCGCCCATCCCCTGCCCCCAGGAACCGTTCTGAGTTCTCGGCAGCCGGCGGCTCCTGGGAGCACGTGGTTCAGTTCACTTCCTGGGAGCATGTGGTTCAGTTCACCTCCTGGGAGCACGTGGTTCAGTTCACCTCCAGCACCAGCACCCTTCCTTTCACCGGCTGCCGGGAGCCTCAGAACAGCCTTCACTGCTGCCCAGGCCACCTGCTGCCCCTCATGGGGAGCATGCTGCCCCCTGCTGCATCTGTCTGTGCTGTTGTCCTTGTGTCCTCAAGAGGCATGGGGAAGAGGGGGACATACTTCAGTCAGCAACCCGGAGGCCTGGCCTCGTGCCCCAGTTCAGCTGCCTCCTTAGCCCGTCATTTCCCGCGGGGGTGGGTTCAAGACCAGTCCGGCCGGCAGGGCTCCGTGGTTGAGCATCGACCTGTGAACCAGGAGGTTACAGTTCGATTCCCTGTCAGGCACATCCTGGGTTGTGTGCTCAGTCCCCACTGGGGGCTTGCAGGGGACAGCCAGTCAGTGGTTCTCTCTCACTGAGATTTCTCTCTGCCTCCCTTCCTCTCTGAAAACAATAAAAATATACCGTATTTTCTGGCGTATAAGACGACCCCCAACTTTTCCAGTTAAAATATAGAGTTTGGGATATACCTGTCCTATAAGATGACACCCGGCATATAAGATGACCCCCAACTTTTGAGAAGATTTTCATGGGTTAAAAGTCATCTTATACGCCAGAAACTACGGTATTAAAAAACTAAAAGGCCAATCCTAGTCCCAGTAACTGTGGGGCCTTAAAGTGGCAGAAATACCCCTGCCGGGCCCCCCAGAGAAGACGGGGGACAAAGGAAAGCCGGGAGACAGGAAGCGGGGGCTGCGCGCCTCTCCGCCCCCTGACCCACCCCGTCTCCCCCGCACGCAGACGTGGACGAGTGCTCCTTCGCGCGGACCTGCGACCACATCTGCGTCAACTCCCCGGGCAGCTTCCAGTGCCTGTGCCACCGCGGCTACACGCTCTACGGGACCACCCACTGCGGAGGTCTGCAGCCCGCCCTCCACGGCCACCCCCCCGAGGCACGCGCCGCCCTCACCCCACCCCACCCCCACCCTGACGAGCCGGGGGGGCAGGGGGCTCAGCCAAAGACAGGGGCAGGGGACAGGGAGGGCAGCAGGGACCACCAGGTGCTAAGCCTTGGCCGGGGCTGGCACACACTGGCAACGGCTACAGGAACCCCAGGCTGGAAGGGAGGGTCGCCACACAGGATCCCTTGGGCAGTTCGTGCAGGGGTGGGGGGGACAGCAGAGGGGGGCAGAGGGAGACGGTGCGGGATCCTGAAGGAGGGGGAGCCTGTCGGAGGGGCCAGCATGTGGGAGGCCCTGAGACAGAGGACCTCGAGGCCGCCATTGAGGCCAGAGCCCGTGCGCGTGGCGGGAGACGCAGACAGATCCAGGGCCGCGTGAGCCCCGAGGGGACTGGTTATTCCCGGTGGAAGCGCTCATCATGGCGGGGACGTGGCCAAGTGCATGTCCCGAGGCTGCTCGGCTGCCCTGTGTTTGGGAGGGGAAGCCGGCCCCAGGGGGGGGACATGGAGCTGGAGCTGGAGTTGCCAGAGCTCGGGCAGGCAGGCAAGGGGTGTGGG
>PVJN01018992.1:0-38097 GCA_004026805.1 Lasiurus borealis
GGGGAGAGAATTTAAATCTCACCACGCTCAACTTCATTATCTGGAACCGGCCTTTCATTTTCAAAAACTGAAGGGATTTTAGGAAATGGCATAATTAGTTTTTCTCTTTCTTTGAAAAAGCTGACACGGACTACTTCATGCATCAAGAAAACAATACAGTAAACCAGAACGATTGTCAGTTTGCCTCTTTTTAATACTTGGTTGATTGTGAGACTTGCCTTCTATCCTAGCCCGGGAGCTTAACCGCTATAATACCTGGGCAACATTTGGAGACACGAAAATATACAGAGACATACAAGTTTCACTCCTGTATATGAGATGCACCCACACAAATAACCTGCCACATCACAGAGTCTCGAAAGAAATGTCTAAACGGAAATAATTAAACAGGAAAACAATCCACTGTTTTTCCCGAAAGGGGGCAGCTGTCCACATGAACGCCTGGCATCAGGAGGGCTGAATGGGATCCCTGTGGCTTAGTGCCTGGGTCTGGGTTTTTATTCAGGACCTTCAGCCGGTTCTGACCACTTCGAGACTCAGTTTTCTTCGGGATAAAATGGGTAGAAGAACGGGTTTTATGAGAAAGAGATTATATGTCCCAAAAATATGTATACCCATTTTGAATAATTATAAAGACTGTGTTAAATACATTGCGTTTCCAGCATGCCATAGAATCAGCTGTTAGAGATGTGTATACATTTTTGAGGACACCAAATAGATAGATACCATATTTTCCAGTATATAAGACGATTTTTAACCCAGGAAAATCTTCTCAAAAGTCAGGGGTCATCTTATACACCCAATGTCTTCTTATAGGGCAAGTATATCCCAAACTCTATATTTTAACTGGAAAAGTTGGGGGTCGTCTTATACACCTATTCATCTTATACGCTGGAAAATACGATAGGTAGGTAGGTAGGTAGATAGACAGAGAGATAGATAAGATAGATAGATAGATAGATAGATAGATAGATAGATAGATAAGATAGATAGATAGATAGGTAGATAGATAAAGATAGGCAGACAGACAGACAGACTATGGTTGCACTATGGTTGTTATTACCATCTTAGACTTTGTCTCTTTTGCTCATGTCCTTATGAAATCGCCTGAGTAATCATCTCAAGAAAACAATTTCTGTAACACCTGTGCAATGTGCCCACTCCGCCGTGCCCTGCCTCTCCCCCCATCTCGGGCCACAGGGCCACTTCCCGTGCTGCTGCCCTAGCCCCAGTACCGTCCTCTCTCTCCCCAGCCCCCTCCTCCCGGGGCCACAGTCCTGCCAGCGGTCCCCTCCGCCGAGGACAAGCCTTGGTGGCCACCGCGTGGCATTAGCATCAGAACCTCAGCCAGGCGTTCAGGTGCACAGTGGGCTCCGTCCCCATGCCAGCGTCTTCGCCCTCAGTACAGCCTTCCGGCTTGCCCCTCGGACCCGTCGCCACAGACACAGTTCATCTCTATCCACATGGCCTGAAGGCGCCTCCAAAATGCCATTGAAGATGAGAGACTCAGGTCTCCATGTGGTTCCCCTGTGGGCCCCGAGACCAGAGGCTCTGGCTAGATCCCAAGCAGCACCGCGCTTTCTGGGGCGAACCCCCAAGGTGTCCCCAGCTCAGCATCTGGGCACACAGAGAGGGTTACTGCTCTGGGGACACCGGTTACACATCCGAGTGAGCAACACCCGGGCCACGCTGTTTTCCACGTGTTTCTCTTTGGTACGATCGGGCCTGCCTGCCGTTTCTGCTCCTGCAAGTGGATGATGGGTCACCGTTTGAGTTGATATCATTCCCTTAGAGCCACGTCCCAGGGCGGAGCCACACCTGCAGCCACTGTGCTTTGCAGCAGGCAGCGGCGTGGATCCGCCTGTGGACTGCATCTCCCTCCCCACACAGAGCGTGCATCCCGCCCAGGAGGGGCTTTGGAGGGAGGGGGAAGAATGGGGCGTTCCTGAGGGCTTGATTGGGGACAGAAGCCTCTTCCCCTAGTGGCTGCCAGGTGACCTGTAGGGTTTCTATCTGAGAGAATTCAGCGGCCGAGATGCAGAAACACGCACCGGGGACCATTGAGTGACAGCTGTTCAGGGCAGCTACCGCTGAGGCTGTTGCTCCGGGCACGGGTCTGGCTGTGGCTTGGACACCGGGAATGTCCTCCACGGGCCCCGTGGCCACTCGTTTCAGTAAGAGATTCTGGTGTCGGATGTGCTCAGCCTCCTGTCCTCTGAGCTCCTGCTGGGCCGCAGCCTGCACCACCCAACTCGCGCTTGATTGCATGGGAGCCTTGAATTGTGTTCCTGGATGGGAAACAGAACCGTTTCCCTAACATGGAGGACATCGAAAGTCCTGGAACATCGTGGCTTTTTTTTTTCTTTAGGAAAACCTCAGGAATGGCTCAGTCTTGCCATTCCTGACCAGGTAGGCTCACTAGTCAGAGGGTCAGACTATGGCGGCAGGAAGAGACTGGACCCACCTTGCAGGCAGCCACGGAGCCACCTCCAAAGGAAGAGTGGGTTTTCCTGGAGGGAAAAGAAACCCACTCACAAAGCCCGAGGTAATTTCCTTCCTGCCACGGAAAGGACACCGTGCATTTTAATGCAAGATTCGGAGGTGCTTTCAAACCTCTACGTCTTTTGCAAGAAAGATAAAAATGCTCTCCCACCTCAAGAAAAATGAGAAAAGGAGACACGGCAGTCGGGGCCACGGGACTCGGGGCCCCGGGATTCAGGCCACGGCACCAAGGTCCACACTGAGAAACTCGCTTCTGAACTAGGAGACGCCAGGGGCCCATTACTCTCCAATTACACACACGAAATTCAGGACCATTTGAAGCAGGCTAACATTGAAGAGAAATACAGTCTTTCCAAAAATTTAATCTCATGACATTACTAAGACCCCTTACTTACCGCAAGCCTGTATGGAGCCTACATAGCTTTATTCCACAGGCCACCGGGCCCAGATGCTCATTTGTGTCCGCATCTGTTCTAGCCAGCCCAGTATATGTTAACTACAACCGGAATCCCCATTTCTCCGGAAAAAGTCGTGCATTCACAGACAAGGAACATTGTCTTCATTTGTAACGTGAGCTGAGCTGTTCATTAAAACCATGCCATTCTGAGGCACCGGCCCAAGTCCAGAAATGCCGGAGAGCAACCAAAAATACTCAAGGTTTCAGCTGAAACCAGCTTGGCTCAGTAGATAGAACATCAGCCTGCAGACTGAAAGGTCCCAGGTTCAATTCCGGTCAGGAGCATGTACCTTGGTGCGGGCATTTCACCAATAGGGGGTGTGCAGGAGGCAGCTGATCGATGTTTCTCTCTCATCAAGGTTTCTAACTCTCTATCCCTCTCTCTTCCTCTCTGTAAAAAATCAATAACATATATTTAAAAACAAAAAAATAATGCTCACAGTTTCAGGTAACCCCACCCAACCCCAAAAGCCTTGGTTAAAAATATCATTCTGCTGGTTTGGTTTGGTTTGTATTGATTTCAGAGAGAGAAGGGAGAGAGAGAAACATTGGCTGCCTCCTGTACGCCCCCTGCTGGGGATCACGTGTGCAACCTGGGGTATGTGCCCTGACTGGGAACCGAACTGGTGACCTCTCGGTACAGAGGATAGAGGCTCCACCACTGAGCCACCCCATCCAGGCACAATCCCATTTCCCTTAGGCGGCCCCTGCAAGGACCAGCTTAGAGATAAGGAGAGTCGTGGCCCTTTAAGGCCTACTCGAGGAATCAAACGGAATCCTTCCCTCTCTCTCTTCTCTCTTGGCACGGAGCTCTGACCACGAAAACCAGTGTGGTTTCCCCCCCAGTCCCTCAGGCCCCTGAACTTCCACCCTTTGAAAGGTATCTCCCGAAGCCATTAGGACACGTTGACAAGACAGTAATTCACCTCCATCTACCTTCCCCATCTGTGAAGTAAATGAGCGCAGGCGGTTCTGTGCGGCGGGTAAACGGCTGGCTGCAACCTTGTGCAAAGCCGAAGGAGAGATGGAGCAAGGGCCGGGCCACCTGCTGTCCGCCGTGACAGCCGCCACCGCCCCGTGACCCGGGAAAGCATGGCATTGTCACCCGGGAGCCAGGCGACTGAGAAGTTGGGGGGCAGAGAAGCAATGCAGTCGACCTGGGTCTGAGGATGTATGCCATCAATCCAGTACCAAGAGCACGAGTCCACCGAATTACCTCCGCTCCCACATGCTGGCCAGGCTGAGATGTCTCTGCTCAGGGGGAATCGCTGCCTTTTCCCACACGAGGCCTGGCTCTGTTTTGTCATTTTAGGTCTAAATAAAAACACATGATGGCCGAAACCGCTGTGGCTCAGTGGATAGAGCGTCGGCCTGTGGACTGAAAGGTCCCAGGTTCGATTCTGGTCAAGGGCATGTATCCTGGTTGCGGGCACATCCCCAGTAGGGGGCGTGCAGGAGGCGGCTGATGGATGTTTCTCTCTCATCGATGTTTCTAACTCTCTATCCCTCTCCCTTCCTCTCTGTAAAAAATCAATAAAATATATTTTTTAAAAAAAAACACAAAAAACACATGATGTTCTTAGGTTGCACCTATGCGGAAAGGAAGCGCTGGTGTCTCGGGTTCAGGAAAATGCTATAGCATAAACATATTTTCAGGAGTCCTGCTCAGCTCCATCCTCAAGATGCCCTCTTTTATAAGAACCTACTAATCTATCCTTCTTAAATATGTTTTAATTGAGGTCACGAGAGGACGGGAGAGGGAGAGAAATAGAAACATCAATGATGAGAGAGAATCGTTGATCTGCTGCTCCCTGGAGGCATTTTATTCTATTTATTCTGTTCAAAGATATTTTTACTGATTTCAGAGGGGAGTTGAGAAGGAGAGAGAGAAAAGAAACATCAGTGATGAGAAAGAATCATTGATAGACTGCCTTCTGCACACCCCACACGGGATCGAGCCCACACCACCCAGGCCTGTGCCCTGACTGAGAATCGAACCATGACCTCCTGGTTCATAGGTCAGTGCTCAGCCACTGAGCCATGCTGGTCAGGCGAAAGGCCTTTTACATGATAGCGTGACATTAGTCTGGCTTTATATTCTCGGTCACTGAAAACAAAACACTCACCCGCTCTTGTTCATCTGGTGGCCAATCCCCTGGCTATTTCTGTCCCACGTCTGTCCAGAAGTCAAAGGCAGAGTCTGAGTCTGAATTCAGGCGTCTCCCACAGACAAAGAGCCTGGGGCACCTGCACACCGGCGCATTCCGGTCACGGCCACGGCACGATCTGAAGTCTGTCCTCCAACGGCGCCCTGAGTAGAGACTTTAAAACTGTTCTCCGTTTCCAGAGCTCTTTATTGAATGTTTTATGAAACCGGGAAACTGTGGAGGAGAGAGCATCACTTTTCTTTGTCAGTCAACACGATGCCATGACAACCGGTTGAAATGGGAAACATTGTCAGATCAACAACTGTTTTGTCTGCGTGATGCCAAATAAGGAGGTTGATTGATCTGTGGTGTGTGTGTGGTTTTTCCTCCTTTTATTTATCTATTTTTTGGGCATAGATTTGTTCAGCGGTGGAAGCGTGTAGATACAAGCCTTCAAATCAGTGGTTCTCAACCTTTCTCATGCCGCGACCCTTTAATACAGATCCTCATGTTGTGGTGACCCCCAACCATGAAATTATTTTAGTTGCTACCTCATAACTGTCATTTTGCTACTATTAATGAATCGTCATGTAAATATCTGTGTTTTCCGATGGTCTTAGGCGACCCTGCTGGCGGTTCTCAACCTGTGGGTCGAGACAGTTCTGTGTAGCGTTTACATAGCTACAAGCCATGCTGGCCAACTATTATTGAACAAGAAAATTATTTTTTTTATTCTTTGGGCTTCCATTAAAATAGCAAGATCTGGCCTTGACCCTTGAGGTGTGGATGGAGAGGACTTACTATCTGGATCAGCCTAAACTGATATCTATTCATCCCCTCATGGGTGAGTGCCAGCCATTCAGGGAAAGAGATAGGCTTGTGGCCGTTCAGGGAGCATGCAGTCCAGCAGATGGCTTGGGTGGTAGCTAGGTAACCAGGAGTGTGATGTGTAGACGCGCAGGCTGCTGTCAGGGACGTCTCACGGGGAGTGATTTTGGTCAGGGGCCTGGAGAAAGCTGTTCACCCACCGTGACAAGATACTTATCCTGAAGCTTGACACTTGCCTGTGAGCAGGAGGGGAGCGGGGCCAGGCTGCTGGGAGACATAGCCAACGCCTGCGATGGTTAGTGTGAGGTGTCAACTTGGAGAGACTGTAGTTCTCAGTTATCCGGTGAAATGTTCACCGAAGTGTCACTGTCAAAGTATTGGGTAGATGTGGTTGACATCTGCTATCCTTTGATTTTAAGTCCATCTCCTTCCTGATCTGGGCTAGCCTCTTCCACTCAGTTGAGAGGCCTTAAGAGCAAAACTCGGGTTTCCCTGAGAAAGAAGACATTTCATTCATTTGTGGATTGAAGCTTCCACTCTCCTGACCCCCAAGAGTTTCAAAGTAGAATCAGTAAATTTCAGACTTTCCAGCCCCACAATCATGTAAGACAATTCCTTAAAAAGAAATCTCAGCTATTGCCAAAACCAGTTTGGCTCAGTGGATAGAGCATCGGCCTGCGGACTGAAAGGTCCCGGGTTCCATTCCAGTCAAGGGCATGTATCTTAGTTTCGGGCACATCCCCAGTAAGGGGCGTGCAGGAGGCGGCTGATCGATGTCTCTCTCCCATTGATGTTTCTAACTCTGTATCCCTCTCCCTTCCTCTCTGTAAAAAAAATCAGTAATATATATATGTATATATATATATATATATATATATATATATATATATATATATATGAATATATCTGAAATTTATATATATATATAAAGAAATTTCAGATATATTCACACACACACACACACACACACACACACAGCAAATACACAGTGCAATTCTTTTTCCTCTCAAGTGTGTGTATGTATAGATGGAGGTATCAGGAAGTGTGGTACTGCTGTAACAAATACCTTAAAATATCGAAATGGCAATGGCTTTGGAATGGGGCCTAGGTACAGACTGATAGAATTGGTTATCCTTGATGCTCCGTGGTTTAGTTTGCGGTTTTCTTGACCCAGGAAATAAAGTTAATCAGATCTTAGTGGCTCAGCACAACTCACCTAAGAATCTTTCCCTAAAATGAATGTGTAAGGATTCATTAGCATCATCAATGAAGACTTTAATCCTAAGCTTACCCAGCCAGGCATAGGACTGAGCGCCATCCTATCCCAGCAACACAAACAACAAGAGGATTCCAAACTCTGTGTGTGAACATCTCCAATAAAAGAAGGCTTCATCGCATCCTTGAAAACTGGAGTACTCTTGGTCGGTTGTTTAATCACTTCCAATTTACAGTCCGGGACCTTCATTTTCAATCTTCATTAACCAGCACAGGGCAATACAGATGGATCACTGTATTAATAAAGCAGAATTATTATGTGTTATTTATACAGGAGAGCCGTAAAGTCAGGCCGGGAAGATGAAACACTCAGCATGCTGTAATTTATGTCCCAGGAATGTCCTACTTTGAAATCAGATTCCGGCTCCTACAATGAAGTAGGACACAGTCAAAACAGCCAAGAGGGTGGAACAGTAGAAAGCTGGCTCCACACAGAGTCTGGAGACTCTTTGGTTTTTGTTTGTTTTGTTTTGTTTGTTTGTTTTTTTTAATATATTTAATTGATTTTTTACAGAGAGGAAGGGAGAGAGATAGTTAGAAACATCGACAAGAGAGAGACATGGATCAGCTGCCTCCTGCACACCCCCTACTGGGGATATGCCCACCACCAGATACATGCCCTGGACCGGAATCGAACCTGGGACTTTTCAGTTTGCAGGCTAGCGCTCTCCACTGAGGCATAGCAGTTTCCGCTGGAAACTCTTTGGACCTATTTAAAAGAGAGACCACTTGAGGAATATTGTCTCAGACAAAGGAAGCTTAGCCATGATTTACCCTCTCTCTCCCTCTTTTACTTTTTTTAAGGTTTATCTTTTTTATTTTATTGATTTGAGGAAAAGGAAGGGAGAGGGAGACAGAGTTAAAAACATCAATGATGAGAGAGAATCATTGATTGGCTGCCTCCTACATGCTTCCTACTGGGGATTGAACCTGCAACTCAGGTATGTGCCCCAACTGGGCATTGGACCTTGACCTCCTGGTTCATGGGTCAGTGCTCAACCCCTGAGCCACACCAGCTGGGCCTCTCTGTCCCTCTTAATCCTCCATATGTAGCCAGTGTCATCCCAGAAGCCACCATCCTGAGAGCAAGTGCTATCGAATGTGTCGAGTGTCCTCTGACTGGTCTTTGATGTTCCCTCTGGCCCTGCCACTCCAAGTCACTGGCTGGGGAAGCACAAACACTCCAGCGCATTTAGAGTGCCCCGTTCTCAGAGGGAGAATCTCCACGGCAAAACCAAAGGCTTAAAAGCGAAGCCAGTGCCGTGACAGTCTCAGCCTCCCTCCTGCACGTGTCCTTGCGGGACTGGTCAAATCCATCTTCGAAATGAAATTCGGAGAATGAATGAGCAAAGGGTTCATGGCAATGTCCCTGAACCCTGATTTAGAAAAATGCATTAATGCCCTAGATGGCTTGGCTCAGTGGATAGAGCATCAACCTGTGGACTGAAGGGCCCCAGGTTCGATTCCGGCCAAAGGCACATGCCTAAGTTGTGGGCTCGATCCCCAGTAGGGGGACGTGTAGGAGGCAGCCAATCAGTAATTCTCTCTCATCATTGATGTTTCTATCTCTCTCCTGCCTTCCTCTCTGAAATCAATAAAGAAATATATTTTTTTAAAAAAAGAAGAAAAGAAAAATGCACTAAGGCTGTACTTTTTAACCCAGGACCCTCCGAGAGGTGTGCAGCAGTACATCAGCGATCAAAATCTGTGGCATCGCTCAGGGAAACACTTTTACAAAATAATTTTGGAAGAATGCTTTTAGTTTATTTAGTTTTTGCACTGAAGAGGTTTGGTCGCACCCACAGACAGCCAGAATTATTATTATTATTATTATTATTATTATTATTATTATTATTGGTGTGAGCCTAGAAAGTGGAACATTTTTATGGGCAATAAGTGGCTGTCAGAGTTTTCACTTTTGTGCTAGAAGGAAACCCATCGTATAAATAGCACTGCAGTTGAATGAGAGAGAATGAATCCTTGGAGGAAGACAGAACACACAAGGTCTTGACCTTGTCTTTGGAATGGGTGTTTCTCCAGAACAGGAATCATAAGAGCTAATGCTAGCACTGGCAAATGAAGGTGTTATTCTCTTTTTTAAAAAAATAAATTTTTATTGATGTCAGAGAGGAAAGGAGAGGAGGAGGAGAGAGAAGCATCCATGATGAGAGAGAAGCATGGATTGGCTGCCTCCTGAACTCCCCACACTGGAGATTGAACCTGCCACCCTGGCATGTGCCCTGACTGGAAATCGAACCGAGACCTTCTGGTTCATAGGTGAACGCTTAACCATTGAGCAACACTTGTTGAACATGACTGTGTTATTCTGAACCAATGAGTTTAGAGACTAGGAAATATTTTATTTCAACAAATCTCAGTGAGTTTTATAGGGAAAGAAAAGAAAGATGCTGTCCCAGAATTCACGGAAATACCGCTCCTCCTAGGGAGACAGAGTTCCGTGACCAGCTATTTCTAAGCGATGCTCCCCTTTAAGGCCGTCGTTTTCTGAAATCTCTCACTTTAAGTCCAACCATCTCCAAATTGGCATCTGTCGCCATGGGTCCCCTTTTGCTCTAAACTCATTAAGGGAAGCTAAAGCCGGCCATCCTAATTAGTCTATGGGGTAATTACTTTTCACACATACGAAAAATCTTCTTATTTTTCAGTCCAGATAGATAAGTTATTTAAATGGAAAACACAGAGTACATTCACTACGGGGGAGAAGAGACTGAGAAGAAAGAATTCTGATTCATCGAGCCTTAAACCATTGAACCTGGTAGAATGGGAAAGTGAGACAGAGTACATGCAGCTTCTTCAATGTAACTCCCATGACACAATGCACGGTTTAACACTGGCTAACATGCTAACAACATCTCCTAGGCCAAACCCGACATCATCATCTTCAAAGTAATAAGCAACATGGGGACTGGCATGAAAGAGGGAACCCCAAAACACGCATGTCTGCGTTTCGCTGCATGGCCATTGCCAATGGAGGGGAAGGTAGGCCATCCCCAAGGTCATTGCCAAGGTCATCAGGAATGGACCTCCTTGCTGTCCATTTGGAAGCATCCTCTCAGGAAAGTCTCTGGTTCCTGAATGCTCCTTCTTCGCTCAAGTTGAAACAACACACCCGGCCTGGTTTCAAGGACAGAACTTGCACTTGACATGAGCTAAGCAGACACTCCAAGCAGCTCATTATCTGAAGTCTCCCTTCCCGGCATTGGCCCCCTCGGGCAAAGTGGTCATTATTTCCCAAGGATATGGGTTACTTTTTGAGTCATTTTTTTTTTTTCTGCATTTGATTGAAAGGAGAAAGTGTCTAGCACACCTCATTTCCTGTTCCTGTCCAAAAGCCAGTGGTGGGGCAGGCGGGCTGGTGCTGAGGACAGCTTTTGTTCTGAAGAGTTTTTCAGTCTAGGACGGATTGCCAGGAAAGCTTCTCCCTCAAAAATGGACAAAATGTATTTGGGTCATTTGGTAAATAAAATCCCAAGATTACTTGCATCATCAGATTTATTTCATTTGAGTGCTTTTTTTTTATAGGAAGAATTTATAAAACAGGGATAAAAATGTCCTGATTATAGACAATGAACCATAGAGCTCTATTATCTCATAAGAATTAAAAAATGATGTCAACTCTTATAGAAATGTGTTTGTATCCGTATAGAATGCGTCTTTACAACCACATACCCATTTCCTATTCTAAGGTAATTCGCTTTTGTTGTTGCCTCTTTCAGACCGCAAGCTTTGATCCTGAGTTTAAAACTAGCTAACTGTATGCCTTCTGTCTTGTCTTTGTCAGCCATCACGATGACACTTTTAATTTTCTTCAACTGATGAGCATGATTCAAGTTCCTCTATTTACAACTTATAACTATGTCAGGAAGGACCCGGTGAAACCTGGCCGGGGGAGGGGGGGATTTTTCAACTTTCCATTACTTTTTTTTTTTTCTCCTTTGTGCTACAGAGCATCTGGAACTTTCCTTCAGCTTTGCCTCCTGCTTTCCCCAGCAAAGTGCCAGGATCGCCCATTGTCCCTCAGCTCCCTAAACTCTCCATGGCGCCTCCCCTGTGTGCGCTGCACTGGAATTACAGAGCAAAACACTGTAAGCTCTGCCTCCCAGTCTGCGTGTCTCTTTCATATAATGCCTGTCTGTGTGGATCGATCGGATGAATATTCAGAAAAGGTTCACTTTGTAAGAGAAACTTGGATTATACCAATTTATTCCGAAAGGGTCCTGCATACTCTCTCATATATATCTCTCTATCTCTTTTTATATATCCAGATAAATTGTATATAGGTAGGTAGGTGGGTAGGTAGGTAGGTAGATAGATAGATAGATGATAGATAGATTACAGATAGATGAGAAATAGATAGATAGATAGATAGATAGATAGATAGATGAGAGATAGATTACAGATAGATAAGAGATAGATAAATAGACAGACAGACACACTCTCTCGGCTTGCTGTACATAGTGAAATTGCCCGTCTTCTAGCCACTTGCTTACCTGACTATCTTTCAGGTAACAGAAGCTAGCCGGGGTGTCTGTCTGTCTTTCTGTTCTTGTAGCATACTTCCTTGTGGCTTGTGGCTCCATAAATAAAACATCCCATCTATTAAACCAGCTCATAACTTTGCATTACCAAGATCAGTTTGCGGTGAGGATGCAGTGACTCCATCAGTCAATAGCGGTTTCCATGGGAACTAAATAACAAATCCAGTGGCCCTGGTGCCCTCCATTCCCGCACCGGCCACCCTCCCTTTTCGGGCAGTCACTGGCAGCTGGTAGGCAATTGACGTGTATATCTGTTAGGGAACTGGATAAACGGGATCCTTCCCCATTCCTCAGACCTCCCCTTACCTATCCTCCTCAGCACAGAGCGGAAACCTGGCATTATTTGCGAGCGCACCCAGAATGACATTCTGTGGACGGTTTTTCCTTCACACTGAGCCTAGCGCCTGTGTTTTTTGTTTTGTTTTGTTTTTTGTTTGTTTGTTCTGTATCAGTGATTCCTTCTGGCCTCCTGAACCTCATCGACAGTCCACGCCACTCGCCTAAACTCTGCTGTGGCTCTGAGAGTCTTCCTCGCTTATTCCGTCTTCAAATACATGAACATGTTTCTCCGCACTGAGGGAAATCAGGAGCCACTCGAACGGCTCATTATTTCATGGGCCCAAGGTCAGCCTTCCCTGGGTCAGAGGCCTCGCTGACACTGATGTCACCCCCTGCCCTCTGGCCAGAGAGGCAGCGGGCGGCAGCCAGGCCGAGCCGTCAGTGTGGCTTGGCCAGGGAAGAGGGGGGGACGGAGGGAAATCCACACCAGAGCTGTGGCTGGGGCGTCTCCTCTCCGGGTCCATCTCTCTGAAACCGGAAAACCAAAGGAGGGTTGAACCCAGGGAGGGTTCAGGGAACCCTGCAACAGGTGCCAAGATGACACCATGCTCCCAACCCCGGCTCCGTCTCTTACCTGCAACAGCGCCGCCTTTGCTGTAATAAAGGGGATGCTCTAGAGCAGTGGTTCTCAACCTGTGGGTCGCGACCCCTTTGGGGGTCAAATGACCTTTTCACAGGGGTCGCCTAAGACCATCGGAAAATGCAGATATTTACATCACTATGCATAACGGTAGCAACATTTCATGGTTGGGGGTCGCCACCCCATGAGGAACTGTATGCAAGGGTTGCGGCCTTAGGAAGGTGGAGAACCACTGCCCTAGAGTTTAGGCCTCACAGGACGAAGCCATCCAAACACAAGGATGCTGCTTCGCTGTGCTGCGATCCAGGGATCTCAGTGTCTCTGTTTTGAGGGAGGGGCAGGAGACAACCCCAGAAGCCGTCCGAACCGCCACCCAGTCAGGGAGTTCATTTTAGAAAGGTCCTGCTAGCCACGCACTGAGGCCAAGTTCATTGCCAGAACTTATGCGTTAGTTTGCGTTCTCATTACCCGACCCCTCACTATGGACTTGCAGCCCAATTTCTACCAAATTCCCTGTGGCCTTGATGCATAGGCCACACATTCACACATACACACACACACACACACACACACACACACACTCACATACACACACACGTACACACACGTACACACACATACACCCACCCCAACCCCTCCCCCCCCACACACACACACATACCTTATGCTTCATGATGCAAAACCAAGGGTTCCTGAAACATACGCTGGTGGCTCACAAAGTCTACTTTGCATAAACCCTCCCCATTGACTCAGTCTCTCTCTGCCCTTTCTGAGCTCTCGCTCTCTCTCTCTCCTCGCTGTGCCCTCCTAACACCTTCCGTCCTTGGAGACGGCATTTCTGTGTCTTTCCTGCTCCCCCAGGACACATGGAAAGGGGTCCTCCTGCCTCCTCAGGCCTCTTGTCCCCTGTGGCACCCTCTGCAGGCCTGGCCACCCAGGGGTTCGCACCCTCTGCGGGCCTGGCCACCCCGGAGAAGCCGTGCCTCTCTTCTCCAAGCCGCCCAGGACCTCACTGCAAAGACCGCTTATCGTGGCCTCTTCCTATCCCCGTGCGTGAGCCGCCACCTGGCAGGCAGCGCCTCCTCCATACGCATTGCCTGAATAATGCATTTATCCCCGAGAAGCTGTGCCAGTGACAGCAATAAATATTTCACACCGCGGTGCTGCGCAAATAGCAGCACACGTAACAGAAAGGCATTATTTTAAGCTAATTTGGCAGGGCCCGGGGCCCTATATCTGTGAAACCCCGTGCGTGTCAGAAGCCAATCCGGGCCCAGCAGGTGCAGCCCGGCGCTCGGGGTTTCTCCCGGAGCGTGAGGAAGGAGCAGGGGCGTTTTCCTTCCTAATGGCTGGAGAGGTGATGGGCCTTAAAGGCGCTGGCCCTGTGGGGCTGGGCATAATGCCAGAGACGGCCGTGTCGCTGGTCCTTTCAGGAACGTCATTTGTAGACCTCAGCATGCAAAGCACTGAGTTCAGAATTGCTAGACCAAGCCACATGCACAGCCAGCTTCAAGCCTCATAGAATGTCCTGCTCTCATTTAACATATATGTTCCCAGAAAAACATATGCACATACTTGGAGCAACTGCAAAGGCCATGTTTAGTAAAATACATTCCATTTTCAAAAGTGTGTATACATTTTGGGGCAATATATATATATTACATATTATATATCATATATCATATATCATAATACTAGTATATATATTATATGGTATATAGTATATAGTATAATACTAGTATATATATTATATATTATATATTATATATTATATATTATATATTATATATTATATATTATATATTGTATATTGTATATTGTATATTGTATATTGTATATTATATATTATAATACTAGAATATATATTCTATATTTTATATCACATATCATATATCATATATCATATCATATATTATATATTATATTATAATACTAGTATATATTATATATTATAAATTATATGTTATATATTATATATTTATATTATATATTATATATTATAATATAATACTTGTGTGTGTATATATCTACATCTATACATATATACACATATACATATATATCTCTCAATAATTGCTCTGCACTCAGACTGCCACCTATAATAATGTCAGGTCCGTGTGGCTGGCTGGCTGTGGATGCCTTATGTACAGGGAGGCCTTGGACGTTTGCTCAGTAAGGAAGTCTAAGTGCAGAGGCTCCACATGTGTCTCTGGACTTGAGCTTCACTGTAACATGTCAGTTTACTTAATATAAGTGCAAAGGTATAATTTTTATTTTTAAAATATATTTTTATTGATTTCAGGGAGGAAGAAAGAGAGAGAGATATGAACATCAATGATGAGAGAGAATCATTGATCAGCTGCCTCCTGCACACCCTCCTGGGGATCAAGCCCGAAACCCGGGCATGTGCCCTGACTGGGAATTAACCGTGACCTCCTGGTTCATAGGTCGATGCTCCACCACTGAGCCACACCGGCAGGGCTGTAAAGGTATAATTTTTTAAACCGATTCTCATTTTCTTTTCTCCCTGATTTCTTTATATATATTATATATATACACACATACAGACACACACACACACACATATGTCTTATTTTATATATATATATACATATATATGTTTCATATATATACTATTATTATTATTATTATTATTATTATTGAGCACTTATTTTTATAAGTAGCCTCACATCCATTATGAAAGCAGGCAGAACGTAAACACAGGATGAAATAAAGAAAGAACATTCAACCTTTTCACAGAGGGAGGAAGAGAAAATGGGTAAATTTGCTTCTGATGTTCTAGTTTACCTTACATTATAAGAGGATCATGGAGCCAGAGGTTTCTGCTTTGGGCAGCTAAGGGTTCTGTAAAATGTCTTTGCTAAATTGGGCTCCTTAGGGTGAAGCCGGTTCACTTGTGAAATCCAGCCACATCTTTATTAACTAAAGGCCATAATGAAGGTTGAATTTCTTGCTGAAAATAAAAAAATAAAAAAAACACACAACACTGCCTTGGGTATAGATGCTAATCTAAAACCTACCTCATGAATTTGCTTATTTTCTCTGCTCCCTTCAGACATTAGCCAACTAAAGCCATTACACATACATTAATTACTCCAATTAGTCCCCACTGCACACGCACATACATTCAAGACTTGATTCTCTGCTAAAAAAAAGTGATTAGGCATGGCACAAATAATACAAGCGAGCAAAAATTAAAATCCCATGTACGTTAACCTAATGGCTGTGTTATATATTTTTGGCACAGCTCAGTTAGCCTATTATGCTTTTCTTAATTTAATAATGCAATTAATTGCCTTATGTTTCCTTATTGCATCGCAGTGACGACAGGGAGAGAGGCCAGATTTGGGGAAGGCCAGCCTTTAGGTAAGGGTTTGTCAGAGTCTTTTCTTTATCTTCAAATGGTCTTTTAATGTAGCTGCATATCCTCCTACTGTTGCTTTAATGCTGCACAATGTCTAACACGCGCACACACACACACACACACACACACTCACACACACACACTCTCATACATACACACTCACACACATACACACACTCACATACTCAGACACATACACACATACTCACACATATACACACACATTAATACACACACTCACACTCATACACACACACACACACTCACACACTCTCACACATACACACATACACATACACACTCACACAAATACACACACATTAATACACACACTCACACACTTTCACACATACACACACGCACATACATACACACACACTCACACATACACACATATATACACTCACACACATACACACACATTAATACACACACTCACACACTCTCACACATACTCACATACATACACACTCACACACATACACACACACATACATACACACACACTCACACATATACACACACATACACTCACACACATACACACACATTAATACACACACACTGACACACACATATACACACACTCACACACATTCACACTCACACACTCACACATACACACACACACACACACACTCACACAGACTCACACCCACAGGAAATGATTATCCCATGGGGTTACAGTAGGGGCCATACATTTCTCTCCTGTGAGTAAAAGAAGCTGGAGGCAGCCAGTCCCATGGAGGAGTCATTGCAGCTCTCCCTGGACTGGGGGCGGCTCACTCACTCTCTGCGGTGACCTTGGTCACGCTGGGCCACTTGTGAGAGGGGCACGGGGTCATGCAGTGGCCCTCAAACTGTAGTGCTCAAAACCAGATCACGTAGCCAAAACCGGTGTGGCTCAGTGGATAGAGCTTCGGCCTGTGGACTGCAGGGTCCCAGGTTCCATTCCAGTCAAGGGCATGTACCTTGGTTGCGGGCACATCCCCAGTAGGGGGCGTGCAGGAGGCAGCTGATCGATGTCTCTCTCTCATCGATGTTTCTAGCTCACTATCCCTCTCCCTCCCTCTCTGTAAAAATCAATAAAATATATATTTTTTTAAATCATATGGAGCGCTTGTGAAAACACAGACTGCTGGACTCCACCCCCCGAGTTTATTATCGGGCAGGTCTAGTACGAGACCCACCTTGCGCAGGCTTTTGGAGGGTTTTGGAGGGGCTGTGGTGTCTCCTCAACCCTCAGAGCGAGTATGTGAATGCTCCTGCACTCGGGTCCTTTTACCCCCAAGGACACGTCAGGGCATGCCTCGTTGGCAGCAGATGTTCAGGTCAGGGTGTCTGCTCCTTCCCACGAGGAACTCAGCAATTACTCACCCGCCCTTCCAGCACACACCTCGCCACTTTCCTGAAGGAAATGTCACTCCTGCTGGGGCCGCTCAGCTGCCCCCTTCCAACCTCCCATCCTGGTCTGTGAGCCTGGAGGCCCCTCACCAAAGCGCACCCAGGCCGCTGGCAGATATCTGAACTCAGCCACGTAGCTTCTGAATGTTCAGGGTTTGTGTTCAAAAAAGCATTTTTAAGTCTAGAGAGTTCTCTTCGAATGCCTTTTCTTTCTTTCTTTTTTTAAAATATATTTTTATTGATTTTTCACAGAGAGGAAGGGAGAGGGATAGAGAGTTAGAAACATTGATGAAAGAGAGACATCGATCAGCCGCCTCCTGCACGCCCCCTACTGGAGATGTGCCGGCAACCAAGATAGTACATTCCTTGATCAGAATCGAACCTGGGACTTTTCAGTCCACAGACCTACACTCTATCCACTGAGCCAAACCGGTTTTCGGCTCAAATGCCTTTTCTACAAACATGGGGGAAACCTCCAGGGAGATTTCGATACATTTATTGCAATTATTAGTAAGTATAGTTTCCAAATATATATATGTATATATATGGTATATATAAAACATGAGAGCAACAGAATAAAAATATTAACCTAAGAGACCTATATCAAATCTGAATGGAAAATTTGGGCAGTACAACCTATGGGTTTTGATGAGTCGTTTTACTGTTATTCGGTACTAAATTCTTATAAGGTTTCCACATAATTTCTTCTTTGACAAAATTAATTCTTTTTAAACAAATACATAGAGATTTAAATGTTTTCTTCTCGGTAGTGGTATGATCTGATTCCTTCACCTTTTGTATATCTACTGTGGGTTTTGATTTGAGTTCCCATGAGGCTTACATAAGACATGACATGGTTGTAGCGTCTGTGCTGAGTAATCCACTGATCACTCATGGTGGTTTTCACGGATGCAGCAAATTGCTTTTCAGTTGCTGCTTTTCAGATTCCCTTTCGTCTTAAACTTCTGACAGTTTAAATTTAACCTATCTTGGAGTGAGTCTCTTTGGATGTATCTTTGGAAATCTCTCTAGGCTCTCTGTATTTTGATCTGTTTCTTTTTCTTAGTTATGGAAGTTTTTAGTCATTATTTCTTTGAATAAGATTTCTGCCCTTTTTTCTATCTCTTTTCCCTCTGGGAACCCTATAGTGTATTATTGGTCAGCATAACCATGCCCCATACATCCCTTCTTCACTCTTATTTTTTATTCCTTTTTCCTTTGTATCTCTTACCAACTCTTATATATTTTTTTGAATTTTTTTATTTCTCTTTACTGCATTCTTTATTAGGAATTGTCTCAGAAATGTTTTTCTTTTATCTAAATCTTTCCAACTATACCTATTATGCTAATTAATGCACCCACGAGGGTCATTATATCCTGAATTTATTTTTAACTTCTACATATCCCCTTCTGATAGCTTCTCGTTTTTATCTTTGTAATTACATTACTTTCCTTGAAAACCTCTCATAGCTGTTCTATACGCTCTCTCCAACAATGACGCCAGTGTATTCCTAGCTAATCTATGTATGTCGTTTCTCATCTCTGCTGGCACCATGGCTTGATAATCTTCGAGATCCTACCTGTTTAATTTAGGTGACTTTGATTGGCCTACTCCGGGAGAACTTTTCTCCAAAGAGAATTTGCTCTTGTTTTGACCACTTTAGAGGTTTGGACTCAGAGTGGGTGTTTAAGATGTAACTGTCACTTCCTTTGCCATTCAAGGAGGACTATGCCTGTGACCAAGTTCCTAGGACAGGTGGTCTCAGCACAGCCACACCCTGCTCTGCTTCCACACCTCTAGGCTGGCTCCCTGACACTCCGGATCCCATTCTTCTCTAAAGCATGACAACATTTTTTCCTTCTTTCTTTTCCTTTCACCCAGAAAGAAATGATTATGTGGAGAACTCGATCTGCTATAGACAGAGAAAGAGTGGGGGGCGGGGGGGGAGAGAGAGGCTATGATTTTCTTTGAAATCTGGCTAAATTTTAAGCACAATAAACAATATTTCTGCTGGGATAGGAAAGGACAGCAAAAATCTCCGTTGCCATGGTAACACCAAAAATTGGATCTAGAAACTCGTACTTCTATATAAAACTATTGAAAAGAGCTGGGTGCAAGAAAACCTGAGGGACGGGTCTTTGGAGAGAATAGCCCTTTATCCATGACGATCACGTCGGGGCTGCTCTGAGACCCTGGGGGCAGAATGCCACGAAGGCTGAGAGGGGTGAGCCACTGGCAGTGATGGGGACGGGCCGGAGCTATCGACGTTCTGAAGAATCTGAAATACAGCAGCAACGTACTTGACCTAAAACTTCTTTCTGGCTCCTTGCTCCTGTTTGCTGGGGGTTGGGGCAGTAATGGTGCAGCTATAGAGCAGAAGGAATCTCTAGTCTCGTGGATGCAGTGTGAGAAACTTCATGCCAATACATTTAAAAATATGGGTGGAAAGTTAAACGTTCCTTAAGAAATACAGTTTTAACTAAGATGAGAAGATAACCTCTGACTAGCTTGGTATTAACAAAATTTGTAATATTGTAAATGTTAAATATAAAATACAGGGAACAAAAGTAAGTAACAAATCTATACTAATAAAAGCCCTCACACTCTTGTGAGATGCCCTCAAGTCATCACAAGATGGCCACCACAAGATGGCTTGGCAGGGGAGTGCAGTTGTAAGTGATCAGGTCGGCAGAGGAGGGAAGTTGGGGGCAAACAAGCCAGCTGGGGAAGGCAGTTGGGGGCCATCAGGCCAGCAGGGGAAGGAAGTTAGGGGTGACCGGGCCAGCAGGGGAGAGTAGTTGGGGGCAATTAGGCTAGCTGGGGAGCATTATATGTCAACTGGACCGGCAGTTAAGGGATCGATCAGGCAGGCAGGCAGAAGTGGTTAGGGATAATCAGGCAGGAAAGCAGGCGAGTGGTACGGAGCTAGCAGCCCTGGATTATGAGAGGGATCAGGCCTAAACCAGCAGTAGGACATCCCCCAAGAGGTCCCAGATTGGAGAGGGTGCAGGCTGGGCTGAGGAATACCCCTCCCCAGTGTACGAATTTAGTGCACTGGGCTTCTAGTATTAAAATAATGTCATTAAAACCATCCCACGAAGAAAAATGTAGCTCAGAAGGCCTGTTGAATTCAAATGTGTAAAGAAGAAGAAATACCAGTCTTAGAGCAAAATCTTTCAGAAAACAGAGATAACATTTCTACTGTACCTTCTGAGGTCAGCATCTTTCTACCACTAAAAACTTCCCAAATGAACACAAGGACATAAAACTCTACACCAGTTATTTCTTACAAACACAGATGCACAATTCTCAACAACATTTAATAGAACCTATGACCATGTGGATTTATCCCAGGTAAGGAAGATTTATTTAAAATCTAAAAATCAGACATGTGAGTAACATATTTAAAGTCACACAGCTCACAAGTGGAAGAACTGGGGTTCCAGCCCAGGAGGCTCTGCACCCCAACCCTGACCTGTACTTGGAGCACGTCGGCCAAAACTCCCCAGAAAATGCAGGGAGCGGGTCGCCGAGCAGTCCAAAGGCTAACGGTCCTGTCCGTGGGGATGTCAGAGAGAGTTGCAAAAAGTGAGCGAGTAGAACAAAAGTCAAAAGTTAAGGAAGAAAATGAGGTGACCTCCAGCTCTCTGGCACATTCCCAGCTAATTACAACATCGTTCCACTGCGTTTGGGAGACGACCTTCTGAAATCCCCTGAGACATCCGGTGCTCCATCAGGCCGCCTCCACTGCAGGACCATTTCCTCTCCCCTCTGCCATCGGCCTGATTGACAGCCACTCTCTCAGAAAGATGCTTGGCTGCATCAGGTCAGCCCCTTCATCAGCCACTTGGACCTCCGGCACCAGATACATGACATCCATGGTTGAAGAGCCATCATCCCTTAAATCTCAGCCAAGTGAGAGCTTGATGATGGCCAACACACGGCATTAGAGTTGGACGCTTCCAGTCACCAAGTGCCCATTTTTTAAAAAATTATATTTGTATTGACTTCAGAGAAGAAGGGAGAGGAATAGAGAAAGAGAGAGAATGATGAGAGAGTCTTTGATTGACTGCCTCTTGCACGCCCCCTACTAGGGATTGAGCCAGGACCCGGGCATGTGCTCTGACAGGAAATTGAACCGTGACCTCCAGGTTGTCAGGTGGATGCTCCACCCCTGAGCCACGCCCAGGGGGAACCTTTTATTTTTATTTTTTAAGGTCCTTTACCTGCTTTGAATTCTGCAAGAAGACTGGGGAGCAGGGAACAGATCAAGTGACGCCCCAAGCAAGTGTGTGGGGGAATAAGAAGAGTCCTTTGCAATCATATAGGATTTCTCTCCCGCCATATGCAGGCATGAGCAGCAAGATAAAAGTGTAAGGACCCCAGGGGTCTTTTCCCAGCATGGCCCACCCAGGATAATTACCCGACACAGGAAAATTACCCAGGTTGTCCCTCAGGCACACAGACCAAATAAATCAAAGCCGGCGCCAGGCTCGAGGTGGCCAGCCTGCCACGTTTCTGTTTTCAGGGCCTTCTAACTCCCGGAGTGATTTATTTATTTGTGTAAATGTTGAAAGTAATTCATTAATATTAGAGAAAGGCCGGGCTTGATCTTCAGTGCTCGAGGAGAGCAGACTGTTTGTGAATATATTCTCTTTCCTCTCTGCCCTCCCAAGAGAATCCTGTCTCCTTTCATTAAATTCTAAGCTGAAGTTCTTAGATTTGGGGGTCACTGGGTTGGTGTGAAGTGTTAGTCTGCTATTCCCTGACGAAATCCGAGGTGTATGTAGGAGAGAAATGCTGGTTTGGGCATTTGGCTTAATTTTTCATAGGTTCTTTTGTATCTTGAGAAAGTTCAACAAATGTAAAAATGAAGGCAGGGACTGCCTCATCCCTACTGTTCCAGAATCTTCTGCACACTGGAAACAAAAGGAAATGGGCAATATGGAAATGCAGATGGTTCGAACTGAAACAGACAACACAGACAATCCTGGAGGAAAACCACATCCCCTGGCTTTTGCAATGTCACGTGGTGGAGTCTGCGGGTCCGGGTGAATGATCTCCCAACCTGGAGAATTTTCTGGAACCCATACTGACCCTGGGCCAGCAGTTCACTGGCCATTGATAGTGGCAATGAATACATCTACTTGTTTTTCTTAATGAGGGTATTTACTTCAAATTTCTGAGCATGGAGTGCCTTAGGGAGACAAGGAGAGTCTAGAAAGGGACATGATGTTGTGAATTCCTTACACAAATATGTTTCAGACTCACCGACCATTCAGAGGCACAAACAGCAATGCATGGAAAACACCGCAGTAAAAGCAGCGATGAGAAGTCCCAGCAAAGCCTGACCGCCAAGGCCATGGCCTGACCATGGGCCGTGCCGCCCATGGGGAGGGAAGAGACTCCTCTCCTCTTCGAGAATGGGCACACCTTGCTTTTGAGCACCAAGGCCGAGCAGGGCGCACCAAGCAAAAGAGGCCAGGACGGTTCAGGGACAAGATTCATGTCGTTCCTGAAACTGGTGGAGGCCTGCGGGCTTGACGGGCCTGCAGTAGCTCCCACAAAGCCCCGCACAGAAACACGGAGCAGGCAATGCAACTTCTTGGCCTCAGACTCACCTCGGGGCTACATACTCAATGTGGGGAGGTTAGTCTGTCTTTGAGGACGCAGAGGAAGGGAGAGGGAAACCTAGAAGGGTGTTCCCTTCACATCATGTCTCTCTGGAACTACACCCAGGCCCTTCAAGGCTTGGGGTGGAAGATTCTCACCCAGTTTTCTCTTTTCTGAACGACGAACTCTTTGGGGGTTTGTGGCAATTGGTCCTTTCCAGGTGACCTACCCTCCCTGTGTGAAGTGAGGCTCTGGGATTAATTGACTCGCAGGCTCAGGCTCTCAAGTTCATTGCACTGAATAGCTCTTGGCTCAGTCCATCTCTGTTTTGGTTCCTTTTGGAGAACATGTTTCAGGAAGGAGGGTATTTCCTCAGGATCTGCTGGTCCAGGGGACGATGGAGGTGGGAGTGGGGAGCAATGTCCTAGATCCCACCCATCCAGTGGCTAATCCTGTGCTCTCGCCCAAGCCCATCAATGTCCGCTCCCCTCCATTCTCATCTCTGTGCATGGGGCGCAGGCAGCAGCAGCGCCGTTAGAAAATATCAGTGAGCTTATTCCTTCCCCAAGAAGAGAGTGACATTGCTCACCCAGGAAGAGTAAATCAGTGTCACTAACAGCACTGTCCGTTTAATAAGAGCCTGTATTTATGGAGCACTAATTACAGGCCAGGCTCTGCAACGAGTGATTTACAAACATTATTTCATTAAACTATCACTACAGGGTTATGAAGTAGGTACTTTTTATTATTTCCCAGCTTACAGATGACGCCACGAAGATTTAGAGAGGTTATGTAACACGCTCAAGGTCACGAAGCTAGGCAGTGGATGAGCAAAGATGATCGTCCACATCTATCTGCCTCCCAGTGTTTTCCCTTTAATTAATACACCACAATGCCTTTCCTCCGAATGCCTGGAAGCAGATAAAGCTCCAAGTAAAGGATCATCGGTTTTAAAAACATGAGACAGGTACTTGCTAAAATGATAAGGTGATTGAATGTTCCGAACAATCTCGAGAGCGGAAACACATGAGCAAGATGGTGTTTGGAAACATGGGAGTCTTTCTTAAGGGCTCCCTGTGAGGACATCGTCATGGGACCATGGGCTGGGTAATAGTTAAGTCCATCAACACTTCATGCAAGGAACTAACACTTAGTGAATTAAGAAGGAACTAGAGGTCCATTGCAGGAAGATTCCTGCAAGAATAGGAATTCCTGTGGTGGTTCCCACTGCCACACCTGCTTCCCTCCCTTATCCTCCTGTTTCCCTCCCTTCTCCGCTGCCCCACTTGCTTGCTTCTTCACAGCTTCCCTCCCTTCTGCAGTGTTTGGTTTCCTTCTATGCTGCCTTCAGTCTTTGCTCTGCACCAGGATATGCAAATTAGCTGTCATCTTGGTTGGGTTAATTTGCATACACACTCCTGATTGGTTAGTGAGTGTGGCTTGCCGTGTAACAGATGTACAGTCAATTTGCATCTTTCTCTTTTATTAGATAGGATAGCCCTAGTGTAGAGTGGCTAATGTTTTCAATGTTTTCACCACCCTACTGGTTCAGGATCCCAGATCCCAATCCACCAGTGTTGAATGGGAGCTGGCAATTCAGGGGCCCTCTCCCTCCGGTCTGGTTAGCACCACAGGTCATCCCTTCCTTCTGCTGGTTCTTGCAGCATCCAGAACCTCTCAGGGGCTCTCCACTCTGTATCTATCTCTTACCTCTGTGTCCTTTCAGCTCTGGGTCTGGGCCTCTCCTCCTTTGCATCCCTCTTTCTGTCAAGACTTGCTATTGGAATGTGAGTCTCCAAAAGTCATTGAGACAAGGACCTGTTTTAGAAAATATATAAAAATGGAGTTAAGCCCTAACTGGTTTAGCTCAGTGGCTAGAGTGTCAGTGTGCAGACTCATGGGTCCCAGGTTTGGTTCTGGTCAAGATCATGTACCTTGGTTTCGGGCATATACCCAGTAGGGAGTGTGCAGAAGGCAGCTGATCAATGTTTCTCTCCCATCGATATTTCTAACTCTCTATCCCTCTCCCTTCCTCTCTGTAAAAGATCAATAAAATATAGTTTAGCCCTAACCTGTTTGGCTCAGTGGATAGAGCGTCAGTCTGCGGACTGAAAGGTCCCAGGTTTGGTCCCAGTCAAGGGCATGTACCTTAGTTGTGGGCACATCCGCAATAGGAGGTATGTAGGAGGCAGCTGATTGATGTTTCTTTCTCATCATGTTTCTAGATCTCTATCCCTCTCCCTTACTTTCTGTAAAAAAATCAATAAAATATATTTTAAAAAATAAATAAAATAAAATATATTTTTAAATAAATAAATAAATAAAAAGGTGGTTAAGTTGCAACTTTCTAGATCAAAAGTCTAACTATTTCTTAAGAAGCCCACCCTAGACACTCATTATTGTCTAAGTGATATCACTCAACTGTTGAGTGACATTAAATTGTAAATCTGTATCATTTATTAGCTAGAACAAAAATTATTATTAATTAGCTATATATTGACCCAGCTGAGAGATGGGAATGTCATGGAATTTTAGAGAACAGGACCTGGAGGCAGACTAAGATTAAATGCTGGCTCTACCACTTACACCCACGTGACCTTGAAAAAGTGACTTCATTGCACTGTGCCTAGGTTTTCTCATCTGTAAAATGGGGATAATTATATTAACTGGTCCAAAGGGTTCTTCTAACTTCAAAGTGAAATAATTTATAAAATACATTTGTGAGATTAGCTGGTTGATGTTAAACACTCGAAGATGGTATAATTCTTACAATTCAGAATGTCAACAGACCTGCTCTAATAAAGCAGAGAAACGGTTGACAGGTTTTCTTAGGCTGACCAAGAAAACATATGCCTAAGTTCATAAATAAATATGTGCTTAAGATTTATGCAGTAGCCCTGGTCTTATAAAGCAACCACATAGAAGTACTTTCTACAAATTCTTGCCCAAGAATAGGAGAGAAAAAGAGAGAGAGAGAGAGAGAGAGAGAGAGAGAGAGAGAGAGAGAGAGAGAGAGAGAGAACTGATCTATTTTAAGATTTTGTGGTGGTAAGGAGGATTATGGGATTTGATATCAGAAGATTTAGATTCTGTCTCTTAATATTTTCATTTATGACTTTCGAGAGCTTCTGAGCCTCTTTGCTTTTAATTGCAAAAATAATACCACTAACCATAGCAATGCCCTACACTTAGTTCGACAGAATGAAATAAGACAGTGAAACCACGTTATAAATTAATAACATACTACATACTTCTAGTGGGTAGTGTTTTGTTCTTCCTAAAGCATTGTAGAGCAACCGTGTAAAGCATGATCCCTGTTAAGCTGTGCTTTGTGCCTGGAGATCTGACATGTGCTGGAGACTCTCAGAGCAGCTCACCACCCAGATCCCATTAGCTCAGTTTCTCTGGTGGAAAACCCGGGGCTCAGAAAGCTCCAAGTTATGCAACTGTTAAATGTCACTGCAATTTTAGCACAATTTTTTCAGTTTGCAAAGTCCAGGTAATTCTCTCAGTTATATAAGAGCAAACTTTTTATGGTATCTCTTTGCAGGTACAAGGGATTAAATATAGGCATAAACCATAGTAACTTCCTTCCGAGAATGTACAGTCTACTGAGAAATAGTAATTACATACCTTTCATAGTTAGAAATCAGTACGCGATCACATGGCAGAATATATACTTATCCATGAATATGACTCCAGCTACAGAAACAAACCCTAATATGCAGGGGTTTATACCAAGGAATTGACGTCTCTCTCATTTAACAACACAATGCGGATGTTTCTTGCTCTCTGTGGTCATTTACAGGCCCAGGTTCCTTCCATCTTGTGGATCTGCCTTCTCCTTGGACCAGGGAATCCTCTGCCTTCAGCCAACAGAAGGAGAAGGAAAGAGAAGCTCTGCCTGCTTCTTGAGAAAGTCTTAGCCCAGAGGTCACACTTCTCACCATGCTCATTTTCCGTTGGTGCTAGCTAGTCCTGGCAGCAAGATGGGCTGGAAAACGTAACCCCAACCACAACTCCACACTCTATGAAAGAGTTCCAGTTTCAGCCAGAGCTGACTGAGTTTGCCACATACAATCAGTAATAAAATTTCCCTAAAGGAAACTGTGGGGCCCGTTGGGATTTAGAATCCTGAAATTTTCAAATTTCAGGAAGTGCGTCCAGTCCCTGTGCCAAGAGGCCTGATGCAGGAAGATTCCTGCAAGAATGGGCCTTCCTTCCCTTGGCTACCGGCACCGCCTTTGTTCTGGCCGGAGCCGCCTTTACACCTTCCCACACTGCCCAGAGGCCCAGAGTGGCATCCCATCCCCCACCACTCAATACCTGCATATGCAAATTAACCCTCCATCTTTGTTGGGTTAATTTGCATGCTCACTCCTGATTAGCTGTTAGGCATCTTAAAGGCACAATTAGCATGTTACTCTTTTATTAGTGTAGATACCCACCTATGAGTCTAGTAAAGATCGCTATACCCAACCAGTTGTATTTCTGCAGTGAAACATATCAATATTCACACTAACATGTGATCATCTCACACTCATTGAAGTCAAGATTTGCCTCTAATGAGGCTTTTCAAAATCATAGGACATGTGGACAAATGTTGAGATGTCTGCATTGCAGGTGAGGAGCTGTGAGCTTGCATCAGGACTATGGATAGGATTCCCTGACATAGAAGGGAAGGATGTGTATGGAGGCAAAAGAGCTCTCACTCAAAAGGGAAGAAATCAGGCCCTGGCCCCTGCCTCTCAGTAGTTAGAGCATCCACCCCGTGCACCAAAGGGATGTGGGCTTAATTCCCAGTCAAGGGCATGTACCAGGGTTGAGGTTCCATTCCCAGTCTCTCTCACAAGCCATGTTTTTCTCATTCTTTCTCTCCCTCCCTGCCTCCTTCTCTCCCTCCTACTCTCTCTAAAAGTCAATGGAAATAATATCTCCCAGTGAGGATTAACAACAACAAAAAATGGGAGGAGATAGGACTGACCAATTACCTCACACTTCAGCTCCTGAACAGTGTAATATTCTGGTCTCTTGGGTTCCAAATGCACAGAGCTGTTAGGCCAAGTGATTGAAGAAGCACTTAACCATTTGTTACGCATGCTGAGCAGCTGATACAAGGCACTTTGCTCCATTGACAACACCAATGAGATGAGCTCAGCCAATCAGGAGTGAGTATGCAAATTAACCCAACAAAGATGGAGGGTTAATTTGCATATTCAGGTACTGAGTGGCAAGGGAAATTGATCATCAAAATGCCCTGCCCACCAAGGGCTAGTCATCACCAATAGGTACCTGTCAATGAGTCATAAACCTTTCAACTCGGTAGCAGAGCAGCTTATGTTTTTACTTTTAGGTGATAACCATTCCATGTTGGACTCCCTTTTTTATTAAAAATTAAGAGATCATTTAAGGGTTTCATGGTGCTCTTTTTAAGCTGCCTTTAAACCCCGAGTATTCTCTTTGACCGAGGACATGTCTCAAGCCAAATTTTTTTGATCTACATGCCGAATGCAGATGACCACACAGAAATACACTGTATTGCTATGAATTAATCATAACAAGCTTTAATCTCCAGCGATTCAAGCCTGATAATAGCAAAATCTGGCGATGTGACCTTGATGTTAATTTTTGTATTGTTTTTTTTTTTTTTTCAGATATAGGCCAGTTAACTTTCTCCTGACTTTAGCTATGTTATCCGATCCCCAGGATTCTAACAAAGCCACTAACCTCAGGCAATTTGGAAAGGCTTTGTTGCATGATAATGAGAAACTGTGAGGCACATACAAAAACCTGATATTTATTTAAACAGCATCATGAATTTAAAACACACACACACACACACACACACACACACACACACACAACTGATAGATAGCGGTATTCATCTCCTGACAACAAACTGGTTGAAAAGGCTGTAAAACCTAAAAATAATGCATTTTAATTTTCTTAACAGCTTGAAGCAAAATTGGATGTTTTAAAATTAAATCCATATAGGGCATTGACTGGTGGGTCTTAATTCAAACAACGATGCTGTCTATGATATAGTGTCTCATATTACATCTAAGACATTAACTCCAGCATCTTTTATGAGCATAAGGAACAGATTATGACAATGTATATGGTTCCCGTACCCTCTTAATTGTTAACAAATTCTTTAGTAGAGGGGGGATAATATCTTCGATATACAAGATGCGCTCTTGTGACTAGTAGCCTGAAGATTCTAGAATGGATGTACAACACCTATGAGACCAAAGGTGGTATCAAAAGACCGGCTTTAACTGCCAGCTGTGATCTGTGGGCGCCCGTGGGCAGGTGACTCTTTCCTCCTTGGGAAGCCAAAGGCATGGGGCTCACTGATACCAGCAATCCCTTCCACTCTAGCATTGGATGGTTTCAAATAGTATTACAGGCAGTCCTCAGGTTATATCACACCCAACATACATCATTTCGTGGTTATGTTGACATCTTCCATTTATTTATTTAAAAAAAAAGGTCATATCAACTGAAGGACTTGTATGCATGCATATAAGCATAACCGATGGATGCAAGACACTGGGGGGTTAGGGTATGCATGGAAGTGGGGTGGGAGAGGTAATGGGAAGATATGTACACATGTAATACCTGAATAAAAAAATAAAAATAGCCGAGGCCGGTTTGGCTCAGCGGATAGAGCGTCGGTCTGCGGACTGAGGGGTCCCAGGTTCAATTCCGGTCAAGGGCATGTATCCTGGTTACGGGCACATCCCCAGTAGGGGATATGCAGGAGGCGGCTGATCGATGTCTCTCTCTCATCGATGTTTCTAACTCTCTATCTCTCTCCCTTCCTCTCTGTAAAAAAAAAATCAATAAAATATATTTTAAAATATATATGTAGAGAGAGAGAGAGAGAGTCTAAAAGAAAAAAAATTCCATCATTTCTACCTATGTACCTATGTAGGTGCTTTATGTTTTTTTATTATTTATTTACCAGGAATTGTTTTCTTTCTTTTAATTTTTTTTCCGTTTCACTTCATTGCTGCTGTGTCTGTGCTCCATGTGAGTGATGTAGGTGCTCATGTAGGTGGGTTCCAACTTACAGTGTGAATCATGTTACATCGTGCTGTAGGAACGGATCTCCAACATAACTGAGGACCTCCTGTATTTCAAGAATAGGAATCGGTTTTACTAGAAAGGTATGCACAGGCTTCTGTGGTTTTCGACTCAAGTGGCCCATGTGACACAAACTCTTCATCACCATATTCTGGTTTTCCTGGCTCCTCTGGACCCACGGCCCATGAACCAAAGTCGCATCGAATGGGTTCAACAGGCAAAGAAGTCTTCATTCAAGACTATGGCAATAGAGGCAAGAGGTTGAACTCAACTCCACTGACATAAAAGGCAGGTGGATGTTTGTTAGCAGTAGTACGAGCCAATGGAAAAGCACTGGAGGACTTCAGGAGTAGGTTGGTCAAGGTCATTAGACTTTCTGTGTTTGCTGTCTGGTGACTGTCAGAGTTAGGCTCCTGCCACCCCTTCCCTGGGAGGATCTTTGATTACATGGGGGCAGCCATCTTGTGTGTTGGAGTGATGGTCAATCTGTATATTACTCTTTTATTAGATAGGAGAGAGGCCTGGTGCATGGGTGGGGGCCAGCTGGTTTGCCCTGAAGGATGTTCTGGATCAGGGTGAGGGTTCCCTTGAGTTGTGGGGCAGGCTAGGCGAAGGGTCTGTGGTAGTTTGCAAGCCGGCCATGCCCCCTGGCAACCCAAATGGAGGCCCTGGTATCTGAGATTTATTTATCTTCTACAATTGAAACTTTGTAGCCTGGAATAGAGCCAAGCCCCCTGCTTGCTCCGTGGCCATAGCCATTTCTGTTGGGATTTATTTATCTTCTATAATTCAAACTTCATAGCCTTAAGTGGAGGCCTGGGCAGTCCTGGGTGTGGAGAAACCCAAGCCTTCCTCCTGCTTTCTGTGGCTATAGCCATCTTGGTTGGTTTTATTTGCATATTCACTCCTGATTGGCTTGTCATGTGGCCTGTGGGCGTGGCTTGTGGGTGTAGTGGAAGATTGGTCAATTTGCATATCACTCTTTTATTAGATAGGATCAAGTCTATAACATTCAGATATAAACAAAGAACTGAGGAAGCCTAGAAAAAGGAGCAATGAATTTTCAGTGGACGCTCTGATCCTCTTATATCACATTTGAATCTTCCAAACCACCATGATTACATCTTATAAGAAAACCAAAACCGTCATTCAGGCTATCTCACTGCTCTACTTTACGGGTCCTACCTAGAAACTTCAACTTAATTTCAATTAAAGATCCGTAATTCCCTAAGTATTCTCCACCCCATTTATGAGTTATAGCAAACCTAAAGGCATTTTCCGACGTCACTTCTTTCCCTCTTCCTATGTCTGATCAATTCATTCTTTTTGAAAAATTCAGAGCGTGTGGTGAAACATTAGGAGGATGTCACACCCTTCTCAGCACGTCCCTGGAATTTTAAATTACTCGGAGGCCATCGGTGCAAGGCCTTTTCAGGATCTGAAAACACTTACTAGGCAATTAATGATTTTCTTCCTCTTTCAAGAAGAAAATGCATCGGATCAAATAGGGTTATCATACACTGCGGTGAATACAGTAACACCCACCAGTGTCTGTCCACAAAATATACATATTGCGGATAACACTGGCCACGGTCTGAGAAAAGCTCCCCTTATTCGGAAAGTGCCCTCATTTGCTGTTGAATAAACAGAGGAAGCGCTAGTGAAAGCTTCCTCGAGTGTTGACATGAAGAAGTGATGAGTGTCCATTATTTATGTCCCAGAAGAGATCAAATCAGAATGGCGTTGTGCTATGGGAAGCCATGCCATCATGCAGAGAGCTTGGCTGAGCTGGTGACCCAACATCTCTGCATCCCCCTCTGCCTCCAAGAGAGTGCTGTCCACAAGGAACCTGGAGATACTCAGACACAAAGCAAACTTCCGCTCTGGGCACGTGGCTGAAAGTCAAGGGCTGGTGTCTGAAGTTGCTAACTCCATAACCTTTCCATGACATTCTTTCTTGCGTGTCCTTGAACATCCAGGTTTTGTTTTTTGTGTTTACAAAGGAGGAGAGTGAGGCCTTGTCCCGAGAAGGAAGGCATGCCTAATTGGGGCGATTCTAAGCCAATGCAAGATTGCATCGTCGCCATCAATCATATTACCCGGGATTGTCATCCGTTAGTTACCTGTTTGTTTGTGCACCAGCCCATGACCGACTCAAAGGGAATTTTATCCTGATGGGTCTCCATACTGTGTTGCATATAATATTTAGTGCGTGGATGGCATATATTAAATATTTCTTAAAAGAATACATAGAAGTGAAGATCAGCCAATCTGTGCGTGATGTGAAGCTAAGGAAATGGGCAGCTCATTCATCAAGTTACAAAATCAATAATCCAAAGTATCATATTTTCCAGCATATAAGACGACCTTTTAACCCAGGAAAATCTTATCAAAAGTCAGGGGTCATCTTATAGGATGAGTATATCCCAAACTCTATATTTTAACTGGAAAAGTCGGGGGTCATCTTATATGCCAGAAAATACAGTATCTCAAATGGAGCTGAAATCTAAGAAATGACATTTTCAAATAATGTTTTCAGAATTTTTGAGAAAGTCCCCAAGTGTAGACATGAAGAGAAATTGACTAACCTGTAATCCCTAAAGAAAACGTATGGATCTTAGTTCGCAGCATGTTCAACATGAGCCAGAGTGGCATGGTCTGTGAGGGAAAATAAGGGAAGGCTATGGTTGTAAATTTCCAGGTCTCAGCATCCTCACTCCGAATCCACCCATCGGCCACAAGAAGCATGAGGCTCTCCTCCCAGGTCAACAGCGAAAGAGCATTTTTAGCTCCAGGGCGGAAGGAACTTGCTGTTGAAAACATCTAGCCAAGACAGAAAAACAAAAAGCGAAGAATAGACAGATCTCCAGGAAGCTCCAGGGAAGCCAAACGTGAGAGGAAGGCAGATCTGAACAAATGGAGCATCAGAGCAGGAGCCCTCTGGTCAGAACCGATGGCCTCCTGACGGAGCTCGCATCTCTCTGAAAAGCAGCTCTCTGAAATCTTCCGAGGAGCCTCAGCGTCCGAGAGTGGCCCTGGGAAGACTGGAGGCATTAAAGGTGAAGGACAAAAATCTATGAGAGCCGGACTAGCAAAATGAGGCTGCAACAGAGGCAAAACGAGTTGGGAATCGTTGGAGCTGAACTTGAATTAAACTGTGGGAAGGAACACCTTCCTGGACCAAAGACTTGCTGTGGAGAAGAAGGGCCTCAGATCTGTTCATCCGATGAAAGATGGATGGCCAGCACAGGCAGAACGGCGGGAGCAGGAGAAGTCTGGAGCTCTCAGGCCCGCCCTTCTCGGTGGCAGCTATGATGTTGGGCATGGCCATTCGAGTCCAAAGTTCACCAAGAAGTTCCTGACTTTGCTCTAAACCAGTGGTTCTCAACCTTCCTAAGGCCACGACCCTTGCATACAGTTCCTCATGTGGTGGTGACCCCCAACCATGACATTTTGCTACTGTTATGCATCGTGATGTAAATATCTGCATTTTCCGATGGTCTTAGGCGACCCCTGTGAAAGGGTTGTTCGACCCCCAAGGGGTCGTGACCCACAGGTTGAGAACTGCTGCTCTAAACCTATCTAAGCATATGGAGGTGAAACCTGGAGCATCACCCAATCCCAGCCCCAACCCCCACTGGCTGTGACCTACATACATGTCTTTACTTCATCTGAACGTGAACCTCCTGCCATAGATAGGGTGCCCTGGAAGTATCCATGTGCTTTGGAGCCATGACAGGCTGGGACATGCTTAGAATTTGGGATGCTATCTTCGAGAATGTCCTCACCATCACTGTCATCACCACAGAGTATAATCAAGATGTTGTTTTACAGACACGGGGAAAGCCTACGATTGGTCTGTCTATGGAATGGATTCATGTCTGTCCTTTAGTCAACTAGCTCTCAGTGTGTTATATTTGCAAACTCTCCCCATGTGTCTACCAAACCTCAGTGCTTGATGACACCTTCAGAAGCAGCATTGGAGATCTGAGTGGCAATCTAGATAATTCTTTCTTCTAAAAGGAGAGCAAGCTGCCTCAATGCCTACCTCAAAACTGATTCATCTGCCTTTTACCAGGCTATCAGAGGGGTACGGACATCTGTCTTCTGATTGAGGCTGAAGGTAAATTTCATTTTGACCAAGGTCAGTGAGAGATCTTTTATTTTGTGGATGCTTCCTGACTACTATACTGTCTGACGCGCCGATGAGGGTCTAGGGTCAGGGCAGGCTGGCCCGGAGAACGTGGCTTCTGAGAATAGGGCTTCATTTACACGTTACAGAACTGATGGAGACATCTTTCAAAGGGGACTCACCCATGAAGATTGGGGCTGAAAGCTTATTTTTCAAAGAAGTGAAATAACACAGGAGACCAAAGGATCTCAGTGTATATGCTCATCACCGCGTGTCGCGAATGGGAGTCTGACATTTTTGAGACGGGAGTGGAAGAACACACTCATTTTGGGGCATTATTCTCTGCTTAATAACTTCCTTTTGGTTACTAAGTTATTTTCTAGGGGGAAGCAAAAGCACATGTGTCTTTGAGCTGGAGACATAATTATTTTGTACTACCAACATGCGGCAGAGGAAATAAGTCAATGCCAGGCTTCTTAACTGCATACACACACACACAAACACACACACACACACACACACACACACACACACACACTGTATTTTCTGGTGCATAAGATGACTTTTTAACTCAGGAAAATCTTCTCAAAAGTTGGGTATCATCTTATACACCGGGTGTTGTCTTATAGGGCAAGTATATCCCAAACTCTATATTTTAACTGGAAAAGTTGGGGGTCGTCTTATATGCCCAGTTGTCTTATATATGCCGGAAAATATTGTGTGTGTGTGTGTGTGTGTGTGTGTGTGTGTGCATTAGTTTGATAAAAAAAGATATGCTTTTATTTTTTAATAACAACAACAACAAAAAAGCAAGAGAAAGTAATATTCAATTTGTTTCCAACTGAGTGATTACCCCATGATGATGTTTAATACTGTAATATAGGTATATATCTGTCATCCCACAGAGTGGTGAAAAGCTTCTCTTTAACTAAGTCACCAAATATGAAAGATCAAATATATTTTTAAATTTTTTCCATTGGAGTAGGCTTTTGGTAACAGGTTTTGGAGAGGTGTAGGTTCTGCCAGAAGTATTTGAACATTTGATCACTGAATTGAGTCTTCTAAGTGGCCATTGTGGATGGTAACTGTTTTGTGTGTCCTCTCAGGGGAGGAGGCGGGGAGAGGGTCTGAGTCCTCTGAGTATACTATTGATCGCATTGCCTGCACAGTTTTCTTTTCAAATCAACATTTTTTGAAGTATAAGTTACATTAAATATGAGCCATCTCTCCATTTCTTTAGCTACTCCACTTCTCTCTCTCTCTGAAATTTTTATATCATGTGTGGTGTAGCTCTTATATACATTTCATTCAACTCATGCTTAGCTAGTACATGCTTTTTAATGTCCATTGGACATGGATACATTTGCAGAGCACTTTTTAATTTCATTTTTTAATGCAATCGTGGCTGGGATAGAGAAATAAAGTTGATTCATCCCTGCTGGTTTTATAGCTATGATCTCACTACATGTGTTTTTACTTCTAGTAACTTTTTCTGTAGATGCTTAGGGTCTTCGACATACACAATCGCATCTTCTGCAAAGGAAGACATATTCGAACCTCTTCTCTTTTTCCAGTTCCTTTGGCTTTTATGTCTTTTTCTTTCCTGTTATAAAGACCGGAGCTCCCACAGAAAGCCGAGGATAAATGTCAAACATGGGGATCTTTATCTGTCCTCCAATCTCACAGCCATTGAGCGTGATGTCGGATGAAGGGATTTTCTGTTCTCTCTTCAGTCCGAGGAAGTTCCTCCCCCTTCCTGCTATCTGGAGAGCTTTTCTCGTGATTTGGATTGTTTTATAGATTTCTTTTCCCATGTGGAGATTACCATTTGGTTTCTGTCCTTCGTTTCACTAAGCAGGAAGGAAGAGATTTTAAGAATTGTTCACAGGCTTGAACAAATGGGTAGAACACCAATAATGGGGGTTCTCTGGAAAGATGGAACGGAAAGGCTAGAGAGGGAAAGAGGGAAAGAAGGAAGAGGGGAGGGAAGGAGGTGAGAGGACCAGAAAGAAAAAAAATCCTGAAGATAAGAAGCAGAAAATGGCATGATCAGGTTGGCATTTTTGAGGGGGTCATTCTGGCTGCAGCGTGGTGATTCACTGGGGGGCTGGGGGATAAGGAGGTTCCCAAGGAATGGAATGTAGACCAGTTTGGGGGTGAGTGTACTGATTGGGGGCTGGAAGTGGCTGTGACTTAGAAAAGGTGGCCAGGGGAAGAAGTCTGGGTGTTGGAGACATATTCAGAAAACACAATCTTGTGCATAGATTGAGCGCCCCCTATGTGTCACCCAGGATATGGGGTGGGCAGGTTGGGGATGATCCCATCCATCCATATGGGTGCCATAGAGACATTCACAGCTGAACCAAGTGCAGCCAACACCCCACAGCATGGCTGTCCTCACAGGAAGAAGAAACAGAAAGCCCATCTCGAGAAAAACCCTCCTGATTGTCAAAATAGGTATCAGAATGGTCTCTGAGTTTGACAGCCTGATCCACAGATCAGATCTCGTGCTCTGCTTTGCCACGGAGTATGCAAGTGAGAGAGCAGTTTCTTCTAGAACAGTGGTTCTCAACCTTCCTAATGCCGCGACCCTTTAATACAGTTCCTCGTGTTGTGGTGACTCCCAACCATAAAATTATTGCTACTTCATAACTGTAATTTTGCTACTATTATGAATCATAATGCAAGTATCTGTTTTCTGATGGTCTTAGGCGACCCCTGTGAAAGTGTCGTTCGACCCCCAAAGGGGTCTCGACCCACAGGTTGAGAACCACTGTTCTAGAAGGAACCAGCACCAGACCAAAAAGGAGCACGGAGCCTCAGCCCTCAGCCACATTCTCATCAGGACTCGTTCTGGCATCACGCTGCGTTCCCCAGACAAATGCCCAGCGTTTCCACATAAATTTCTCTCCTCCGCGCTCCTCTCGGCCAAAGCTTCGCCCTGACTTGCTTTAAATTCCCTCCCTGCCTTCCTTCTGGCCCATAAAGTAAATGCCAGCACTTTTCACCTCAAAGGGCCTCCTCCATTTTATTGTCTTATAACAAATTCTCCTCTAATAGCGCCGTGTACTGAGAAGGAGGCCAGAATAGAATGCCATGGGAGTTGGAGTTCTTTGGAGGAGCTTGTTTTTCTCCAAAATATCCCTGAGACCTGAGATGGCACCTGAGATGCAACCAGTGATGAATAAGCACTTGTTATATAAACAGCAAATAGGAGGGAAGAAAGGAAGGAAGGGAGAGAGAGACGGAGGGAGGGAGGAAGTTAGCTGGAGTGTCATCTTCTCAGATCATCCTTCCCAGCCCCCAAGACTAGCTCATGTTCCTGAAGGAAACCAGAATATGTCACCTCCAGATTCGCCATTTGGTCCTATTGATGACTTTGAATCAAAGACACCTAAGAAACAGCAGTGCAGGGATACTCCGACTTCCCTTTCTCTTCCTAAATGCCAGTTTCCATGCCCAGGTGAAAGGTACTCTCCCTCCACCCGGAGAAAGAAGCCCCGCTCTTCAGGGACACCCACAATTCGGGGAAGGAACCCCACTTACTTCCTCACCATTTACAACCCTCAGCCCAAACCCCTCATCGCATCCATGAGTCACAAATGGATGGTGGCTTTGGGGAAAAAGTATAAACATGTGCTGTTTGGCACCGTCCACCTGTCTTCTTCCTTCTCTTGTGAAGGCCGCTATGTAACATTTTCATAGAATCAGTGTGCCTTTCCCTGGCTGATCTGATTTTAAGTCAGTTCAACCTTCAGCCCTGCAAAAAAAAAAAAAAAAAAAAAA
>PVJN01018993.1:0-38096 GCA_004026805.1 Lasiurus borealis
GTCTCTACTTACATTTTCATAGGACAATATTTCAAAGAGAAATGGAAAAAGAAAAGAAGTATGCTTCAATTCTTAACTGCCACCACTCCCTCTAATAAATAAATCATTTAACTCTTCTGTTCCTCAGTTTCCTGTTTAACAAAGTGAAAATGCTGAATAGAGGCCAAGTATAGATACACTGTTTTATTTCCAATGGCCAAATTTATACATATATATATATATATATATATATATATATATATATATATATACACATACATACATATATTTTTTTTTTACAGAGAGGAAGGAAGAAGGATAGAGAGTTAAAAACATCGATGAGAGAGAAACATCGATCAGCTGCCTCCTGCACACCTTCTACTGGGGATATGCCCAAAACCAAGGTACATGTCCTTGACTGAAATCGAACCTGGGACCCTTTCAGTCCGCAGGCCAACTCTCTATCCACTGAGCCAAACCGCTTAGGACTCAATGGCCAAATTGCATAATAAAAACATCTACACTGATGATGATGATGATGATGATGATGATGATGATGCTTGCTTTTAAATTGAGAATGCTCAACTTTTGTGTTGTCTATTGTACTAGCTATCTATTGCTATGTAACAAATTATTCCCAAAATTTAGCAGCTTAAAACAAAATAGCCTTTTCTCACTCAGTTTCAGGAATCTGAGTGTGGCTAAGCTGGGTGGTTCTGGCTCAAGGTCCCTTTTGAGGCTGCAGTCAAACCACTAGCTAGTACTGCAGTCATCTGAAGGTACAACCAGGACTGGATCCACTTGGGAGATGGCTCACTCACATGGCTATACGCAGAAGGCCACAGTCCCTCATTGGTTGTTGGCAGAGGCTGCAGTTCTTTGCCAGGTGGACCTCTCACAAAGCTGAGTGCCCTCATAATCTGCCAGCTGGCTTCTCCAGAGTGGAGGATGCAAAGCAGAAGCCTCATAAATGACATGCCCTTATTTCTGTCATATTCTATTGGTAAGACAGACCAACCCTGATATAATGTGGGAGGTGCAACTCAAGGCCATAATTACCTGGGTACAAGGGATCCTTAGGGACCATCTTGGAAGCCTGGCTACCACACCAATAAAAATGAATATCCACACCAATGCGGTGAAGAAATAATGCTTAGTTTTTCAGGGGGTGGAAAGCTTGAGTCCAAACGACTTCCTCAGAACAGAGATAAAACTATGAACTAAAGCCACCTCAAATCATAATTAATTAATTAAGTGGATGACCTTGGGGCCCTGGTTCTTTTTCAAATTCAAACTCTTCCAGCTTTTATGTCCAGAACTCTTTCTTATATCACTTATTCCCAGAATTCACCACAAACAAATTCACCTTTCCCAACTTTACCTGTACCTGCAGCCCTTGGTGTCTGGGGGGAATCCTATTTCTCCTAAGCAATAACCTAACATCAACAATCAAGATATGAAATAAACCTACACCTAGAATATAGACGCCAACAGACACAGACTGAATATTCAGCAAGCAGTACTTCATTTTATTGTGTCAGTCTTAGCTGGTTGCACAGAAATCATATGAAACTAGATTCTTTGATTCTCAAGCTGAAAAGTATAAAAGTCTCAATCCCTGTGGCTCTGATTAACCCTTCTCCACAAAATTATCATTCCTTCACCCCCAAAACTATGACTTTCCCTATGCCCTATATCCTGCCTGCTGGAAAAGGAAACCGGGAATTGAGGAGTTCTTGCCCCAGCTCTGTCATTAACTTGCTGTGTGATCTGTAGCAAATCACTTGACATCTCTGTTCTGAACTTTAAGGAGTCAGGATCGGATCAAAAGAACTTTTCCAGGACTAACATAAACCTAGCTTGCCTATCCTTACCTACTGTCATTTGTCACTCTAATTGCTTTGATTTCTTACTGGATTGTGTCAGAAAGCAATTAAGACAATGGCCACATCAGAAATGATAGCATGCCTTTATCCACTCCACTCATTCACAAAAATACTACTCTATTGGAAATTACTCTGTAATAGTCCCTGTGGGAAGCTCAGCAAAAAATGAAAACACTCAGCCAATAAGGTAAAACTATTCTGTGACCTTATACCAAACTGGAGATAAATTTCAGTACATGAATATGAAAAGCAACTTTTTAAAAACGGCTTTTAACAAAAAATAATTGATCGCAAAGAGAGACAGGAAGGTGTCCCTCCCCCAGAAGACTCACTCCTCACCGGTTAGCAGTATAAGGAGAGGCAGAGGAGCGTGATGCCCTGGCCAGAAAGAAATGACATCTCATTAGCTGGCAACCAACTTCCTTATGAGGAGGTACACACATAGCTTAAATTAAGCCAACAGTTAGCAATGTCCCTGAATTCCCACAGGAAAGAGTGGAGTACAAAGAAAGGGGTCTCATCTACTAAGCCTAGAAGAATTGGAAACCCTTTGGCAATTTCCTGACAAAGAAAGAAAGAAGAGAAGTAACACAATGAAAGACAGAAATAAAGGTAAGGAAGAGAAAAGGGAGCAACAGAAAATGACAGGAAAATACAAGAATGAAAGAGAGGAGTCCCACCAGTGTGGCTCAGTGGTTGAGCATTGACCTATGAACCAGGAGGTCACGGTTTGATTCCCAGTCAGGGAAAAGGCCCAGTGGCAGGCTGGATCCCTTGTGTAGGGTGTGTAGGAGGCAGCTGATGACTGATTCTCTCACATCACTGATATTTGTATCTTTTTCTCCCTCTCACTTCCTCTTTAAAATCAATAAAAATACATTTTTTAAAAAAAGAAGAAGAATGAAAGAGAGGAGAGGAAAAAAGGGGGGGGGAGGGAATTGTTTAGGACTAGAACTCATTAGGGAAGCCCTGATTGTCTTAGTCAATAAAGTACCCCTACCACTTGCCATAGTGCCTGATGTAAAACAGGAGCCCAGTGTATGCTGAATAAATGGAAGAAAGAGGATAAAGAAATAAAAAAAAAACAACAGTTGTGTTTTGTTTTTTTTTAAGGGATGGGGTTTTTGTCTGTTGTTGTTTTTTTAATATATTTTATTGAAATTTCACAGAGGAAGGGAGAGGGATAGAGAGTTAGAAACATCAATGAGAGAGAAACATCAATCAGTTGCCTCCTGCACACCCCCTACTGGGGATGTGCCCACAACCAAGGTATGTGTCCCTGACCGGAATTGAACCTGGGACCCTTGAGTCCTCAGGCTGATGCTCTATCCACTGAGCCAAACCGGTTTTGGCAAAAAAACACAGTTTTGAAAAAAGCAGTGTATTTATTTGCTTCCATCTGTCTACAAACTCTAGCCAAAAGTCTCACAACTGAATAACAGATCTGAGCAAGGTGAGAAAGGGTAAATGAATCAGTACAAATCTATTACCCCTCTGGAAAAAAAAAAAGAAAACAAATGTCCTACCACTACATACATTGTCACTTCTGCAAATCTTCTTCTGTATGTTAAAATCTTTATCAGATAAGAACCTCATATTTTAGGACCTCATGTAAAAAAATAAATAAAATGATAACATTTTTATTTATATATCAGTTCAAAAACATTCAATAGTCCTCTTTTTAAAGGCATTTTATTTAGATATAGTAAGTTCATCTATGTCATTTCTTGGAGCCTCTACCAATATTTTAGTATTAAAAAAAATTGTCAAGAAAAGGCAACTAAGTAAAAAAAAATAGCATCTCAATGTTTCTAGGATTTTTATCCTTCTAATATAGAATAAATTATTAGTTTACAAATTTGGTTCTTATGGATTAAATCGTTCACAAAATCAAATTGCATTGCAGTTTGAGACCTTGGCTTTCTCCTTCTGCAGATTATTTTTGATCCTGGTCTAACACAGCTATCCCTTTAGGACCAGTCGGATTGCCATAGTAATTGCTCAGTGACCACAGTTATTGCAACTTTGACACAGGAATGACCACAGTTCTAGGTCAGCTTTCATTTCACAGAGAAATAAAGACACATTAACAAAAGTGGGACTACTGACACATACACAGACTGGAATCACAAATACAGAATCTATTATAGAGAGAGAATAGAAAGAATAGCATCCATTTCAATATCAAACAAAGACTCGGATTAAAAATAGCACTATTTTTCCTCCATCATTCCTCTCTTTTAAGTATACAAAAAAGAAACTTCCATACATTTTTTATTGTTTAAAATATTACATAAATTAGTACATATATCTCTTTTTTTTCCCATTGACCTTCCTCCAGCCTCCCCTACCCCTGTTGCATGCCCTCATCCCACCACCCCCATTATCTTGTGTCCATGGGTGTGCTTATATGCATGCATACAAGTCCTATGGTTGATCTATTTTCCTCCCTCCGCAACACTTCCCAGCCTTCCTCCTATAATTTGACAGTCTGTTCAGTGTTTTACTGCCTCTGTATCTCTTTTTATTCATCAAGGTATAATGTTCTTTATTTTCCATAAATGAGTGAAATCATGTCGTATTTTTCTTTCATTGCCTGGCTTATTTCACTTAACAAAATGCTCTCCAGGTCCATCCATGCTGCTGCAGATGGTAAGGGTTCCTTCTTTTTTTTAGCAGCATAGTATTCCATTGTGTAGATATACCATAGTTTCCAGATCCAGTCATCTGCTGATGGGCATTTAGGCTGTTTTCAAATCTTAGTTATGGTGAATTGTGCTGCTATGAACATAGGGATGCATCTATCCTTTTTGATTGGTGTTTCTAGTTTCTTAGGATATATTCCTAGAAGTGGGATTACTGGGTCAAATGGGAGATCCATTTTTAGTTTTTTTAAGGAAACTCCATACTGTTCTCCATAGTGGCTACAACAGTTTGCATTCCCACCAGCAGTGCATGAGGGGTCCTTCTTCTCTGAATCCTTACCAGCACTTGTCCTTTGTTGATTTGTTGATGGTTGTCATTCTGACAGGTGTAGGATAGTATCACATTGTTGTTTTGATTTGCATCTCTCAGATAATTAGTGGCTTGGAGCATGTTTTCATATGTCTCTTGGTCTTCTTTCTGTCTTCTTTCAAAAAGATTCTATGTAGTTCCATTGCTTTTTTTTTTTTAATATATCTTTATTGATTTCAGAGAGGAAGGGAGAAAGAGAAAAAAAATATCTCTCTCATCTCCCAATGATGAGAGAGAATCATTGATTGGCTGTCTCCTGCACATTTCCTAATGGGGATCAAGCCCGCAACGCTGGCATGTGCCCTTGACCAGAATCTTACCCAGGACCCTTCATTCCACAGGCTGATGCTCTATTCACTGAGCCAAACCAGACAGGGCCCATTGCCCAATTTTTTATTGGATCATTTATCTTCCTTTTATTAAGTTGTATAAGTTGCCTGTAGATGTTGGAGATTAAACCTTTATCAGTGATAACATTTGCAAATATATTCTCCCATAAAGTGGACATTCTTGTTGTTTTGTTGATGGTTTCTTTTGATGTGCAAAAGCTTTTTATTTTGATGTACTGTAGTACTATTTGTTTATTTACTTTTTATTTCCCATTGCCCTAGAAGCAGTATCAATGGAGAAATTTCTTTAGCATATGTCTGAGATTTCTCTGTCTATGGATTTCTCTAGTATTTTTATCATTTCCCATCTTATGTTTAAATCCTGTATCCATTTTGAGTTAATTTTTGTGTATGCTGTAAGTTGATGGTCTTGTTTCATTTTTTTGCATGTATCTGTACAATTTTCCCAGTACCATTTATTGAAGAGACTGTCTTGACTCCATTGTATGTTCAAATATTAATTGAGCATAGTGGTTTGAGTCGATATCTGGATTCTCTATTCTATTCCATTGGCCTATATGTCTGTTCTTGTGCCAGTACCAGGCTATTTGAAAACAATGGTTTTGTAGTACATATAGCTTGAAATCTGATATTGAGATCCCACCTACTTTGTTCTTCTTTCTCAAGATAGCTGTGGCTATTTGGGGTCTTTTTTTATTCCAGATGAATTTTTGGAAAGTTCTTTCTAGGTCTGTAAAATAGAATTGGGGAGTGCATTGAATCTATAGATTGCTTTGGGTAGATAGCTCCCCTCCACCTGATTTAATTATGTTCATTCTACCAATACATGAATATGGTACGTTCTTCCATCTGTTTACGTCTTCCTCTATCTCTTTTTTCATTGTCCTATAGTTTTCCGTGTATAGATCTTTTACCTCCTTACTTAAGTTTATTCCTAGGTATTTTAATTTTTTTGGTGTAATGGTAAATGGGATTGCTTTTTTAGACTCTCTTTCTGTAAGTTCACTATTGGTGTATAGAAATGCCATAGATTTATTGTCATTAATTTTGTATCTGCTACATTGTCAAATTCATTTATTAAATCTATTAGTTTTCTGATGGAGTCTTTCAGGTTTTTTATGTACAATATCATGTCATCTGCAAATAAGGACAGTTTTACTTCTTCTTTTCCAATTTGGATGCCTTTTATTTCTTTTTCTTGTCTAATTGCAATGGCTAATATTTCCACTACTATGTTGAACAGGAGTGGTGAGAATGAGCATCCCTGTCTTGTTTCTGTTCTTAGGGGAAATGGTTTTAGTTTTTGCCCATTGAGTATGATGTTAGCTGTGGGTTTGTCATATATGGCTTTTATTATGTTGAGGTATGATCCTTTTATTCTCACCTTGTTGAGAGTTTTTATCAAGAAAGGGTGTTGGATTTTATCAAATGCTTTTTCTGCATCAATTGATATGACTATGTGATTTTTATCTCTCAATTTGTTTATGTGATGTATTATGTTTATTGATTTGCAGATATCCTTGTACCATCCTTGCGTTCCTGGGATAAATTCTACTTGATCATAGTGTATGATCTTTCTGATATACTGCCGGACCCAATTTGCTAGAATTTTGTTGAGGATTTGGGCATTTATGTTCATGAATGGCCTATAATTCTCTTTCATTGTATTGTCTTTATCTGGTTTTGGTATTAGGGTGATGCTGGCTTCATAGAACAAGCTTGAAAGTGGTCCTTCCTCTTGAATTTTTGTGGAATAGTCTGAGGAGGATAGGTTTTAGTTCTGTCTTGAATGTTTGCTAAAACTCCCCTGTGAATCCATCTGGCCCCATGCTCTTGTTTGCTGGAAGCTTTTTGATGACTGCTTTAATTTCTTCCATAGTTGTTGGCCTATTGAGATGTTTAGATTCTTCCTGATTGAGTTTTGGAAGATTATATTTTTCTTGGAATATGTCCATTTCCCCCAGGTTGCCCACTTTGTTGAAATAGAGTTGTTCATAGTATTTTTTAACAATCTTTTGTATTTCATTAGGATCGGTTGTTATTTCTCCTCTTTCATTTCTGATTTTGTTTATTTGGGTCTTCTCTCTTTTCTTCTTGGTGAGCCTGGCTAAAGGTTCATCAATCTTGCTTATCCTTCCAAATAACAAGCTCTTGGTTTGTTGATCTTTAGTATCATACTTTTGGTCTCAATGTCTTTTATCTCCACTCTGATCTTTATTATTTCATTCCTTCTGCTTACACTGGGCTTTTCTTGTTGCTCTCTTTCTAGCTCTTCAAGTTGTAAAGTTAGGTAATTTATTACCATTATTTCTTGTTTGCAGTAGGCTTGTAGAGCTATAAACTTCCCTCTCAAGACTGCTTTCACTGTGTCCCACAGATTTTGGATTGTTGTATTTTCATTGTCATTTGTTGCCATGATGTTTTTTATTTCTTCCTTGATCTCTCTGGTTACCCAGTCATTGTTTAATAGCATGCTGTTTAGTCTCCATGTGTTTAATTTCTTTGGATTGTTTTTATTGTAGTTGATTTCCAGTTTCATGCCACTGTGATCTGAGAAGATGCTTAATTTTATTTCTATCTTCTTGAATTTGAATAGACTTTGTCTATGACCCAACATATGTTCTATCTTTGAAAATGACCCATGTGCACTTGAGAAGAATGTATATTCTGTGGTTTGGGGCTGAAATGTTCTGAAGATGTCAATTAATTCTATCTAGTCTAATGAGTCATTGAGGTTTCTTTGCTGATTTTTTGTTTAGAGGATTTGTCCAATGGTGATAGTGAGGTATTAAAGTCTCCTACTATGATTGTATTGCTTCAACCTCTCCCTTGATATCCTCCAGAAGATTTTTATGTATTTGGGCATTCCTGTATTGGGTGCGTATATATTTACCAGAGTTATTTCTTCTTCTTAGATTGCTCCCTTTAGAATTACAAAATGGCCTCCTTATCTCTTGTTATGTCCTTCACTTTGAGACCTAATTTGTCAGATGTAAATATTACTACCCCAGTTTTTTGTTTTGTTTTGTTTTTTCATTTCCATTCACCTGAAAAACCTTTTTCCATCCCTTCACCTTCAGTCTGTGTGCGTTTTTTTTTTTTCTGAGGTGGATTTCTTGTTGACAACAGACATATGGGTCATGTTTCCTTATTCAATCCATTACCCTATGTCTTTTGATTGGAGCATTTAATCCATTTAAATTTAAAGTTATTATTGATATGTGGTTGTCACCATTTTTATCCTTTACTCCTGTGTTCCTTCTTAGCTTCCTATTTCTTTGTTTTATAGCAGATCCTTTAGCATTTCTTGCATTGTTGGTTTGGTGGTAGTAAATTCCCTTAGTTCTTTTTTGTCTGTGAAGCTCCTGATTTCACCTTCAATTTTGATTGATAGCCTTGCTGGGTACAGTATTCTTGGATTCAGACCCTTCCTTTGCATGACTTTGTGTATTTCATTCCATTCCATTCTGGCCTGATGAGTTTTGATTGAGAAATAAGTTGCTAGTCTGATAGCGGTTCCTTTGTAGGTAATTTTCTGTCTCTCTCTAGCTGCTTTTAAGATTCTTACTTTGTTATTGGTGTTTGCCAATTTAATTTTAATGTGCCTTGGCATCAGTCTTTTGGGGTTCATTTTGCTTGGGACTCTGTGAGCTTCTTGGATTTGTGTGGGTTTTTTCTTCCCTCTATCACAGAAGTTTTCTGTCATTATTTCTTCAAATAGGTTTTCTATTCCTTGCTCAGTTTCCTCTACTTCTAGAAACCACCCCCCTTCTACTATGTAGATGTTGTTTTGTTTCATGTTGTGTCGAAGTTCCCTTAGGCTCTCCTCCTGCTTTTTAATTTTTTTTTCTAGAAGCTGCTCTACTTAGGTAATTTTTTCTACCTTGCCTTCTAGCTCACTGGTGTGGTCCTCTGCTTCTTCTAGTCTACTCTTGATGCTTTGTATTGAGTTCTTTAGAGCAGTAATGTCATTTTTAATTTCTTCTCAGTTCTTCTTCATTTCCTCTTGTTTCTTACACATATTGTCAAATTGGTCTTCCATTCTTTTCAGCTACCTTATAACCATTTCTCTGAATTCTTTATCTGGCAGGTTGCTTGCCTCCATTTTGTTTACTTCTTTTTCTGGTGATGCCTGCTTTTCTTTCATATGTGGGCTTTTTCTTTGTCTCCCCAGGGTCTCTCTTCTCTGGGTGTCTGGTTATGTAGTTCTTTCTCTCCTGCATTGATGTAAAGGGACAAAATACAACACAACCAGGTACAATGCACAAGGCACTGAACATAAATGTATTCACGATAATAATCACCCAAATAAAGGTGACCACTAGACAAAGGCAAATCAGATGATAGGAGAGAAAGAAGAGGGGAAAAAAAGAAAGAAAAGAGTGCAATAATGAAATTGGGAAAAGGGTGAAAAAGTAAAACAGAAAAGAAAGAGAATATGAAAGGAGAAGGGAACAAATTATACACATGGAGAGAAAACTCCAATAGAACAGACACTAATCCCAACAAATGCCAGCAACAAGTACCTGGAAATGAATGCAGACTACAAACAACAACTAATATCAAACAAGTCGAGAAAAAACAAAAGCAAAAAAGAATAAGAAAGAATAAGCACAACAATCTCACAAACATGCATAAAAAGTCAATATAATCAACAATCAAGCAAACAACAACAAAATGATAGAGAGAAAAAACAATTTTTTCGATAGTTGAAAACAGAGAAGAGAAAGGTGTATATTGACTCAAAGTAGGGTATTGGGACATTAGATATATAAGTAGGGTGAGATTTTAAGAAGGGGTAAAAAAAAAATAAGGAAAATCTAAAGCAGGAAAAGGGTAAGAGAAACAGGACAACAAAAGGGAAAATTAGGAAGAGAGTGATGCCATTAAGTTGAGATAGAGTAAAATGATACTAAAAGGAAGATGAAAATAGAATACAGAACACTAATTGCAACATAAAATAAAGAGAAAATAAAAGGATACATTTTTAAGAAAAGGTAAAATAGTAGTAGTAATAATACTGATTGAAAATAAAAATGTAATAATTAAAAAGGTAAAAATCAAGTGAGGAAAAAAGAAAAAACTAGTTTCTTAAGTAAAAGATGAAAAAATTTTAAAAATAAAAATAAAATGTACAGTAGTAAAGGTCATTTACTTCCTCTACTGTTCTGTTTGGTACACCTGTTCCTAGTCAGGACAGTATTGCAGTTCCCTGTGTTCCACTGCTCCTCAGTGTTGTAAGTCAGTCCTGATTTTTAAGCAGGTAGTATGTCTTAATTTCTTGTATTCCTTTATTTATGATTACACAAGAGTCAATTTGTGATTCAACCTCTAGATGACAGTGCTTCTGGATTGATCTCCGGATCTATAGGTCATCTCCAGCCAGTGCTTAGATCCTGCTTTCCCCGTGGCATTCAATACCAGTTTGTGGAGTGGGTTGCCCCAGAGATCATTCTCTGATAGTTATTCCCTGCTCTGATGCCCAGCTTCCAGAAAAACAACTTTCCCCTGCAGTCTCTTAGGGTGTCCCCAATTGGGTGATTCTGTGTATTGGGTTTAGTAATCAGAAGCAAGGATTTAAAGAAAAAATGAACAAACAAAAGAGAGCCAGCTAAGTGTGTGAAATCCGGAGCTGAGCACAAGTCTATGCAGGTTTTTTTTTCCCCTCTTGGGTCTAAGCAACCAGCACACTTTTAAAATTTTTAGGCTGTCCTTTTGCATCAGATCAAAATGGGTTGCTTTTAAGAGTTCCTTTCTGTTAGCAGCTCTGAGGACCTCCTTCCACATTCATTAATCACGCCAGCCCAATAGTCACAGATTTTTCTAGGGGCAGACTTCCCCTGGTCCTCCACTCCCACAGCGCGCGTGTTTCTCTCTCCTGCTGGCAGCAGAGACTTCACCTTATCCCAGGCGAAACTGACCTTTCTGTGGTGGAGTGTGGAGCTCCTCTGAATCCATGTGTTTGTGCCAATTGGGGACTGGTGCTCTGGGGTTCACAGCTGTTCGATGCTTGGGACTCTGCAGTTGTAGGTTTTCAGGCTTCCAATAACATCCATCTTTCTACTTTAACCTATTTGTATGTTTATTGTATATTCAAAGTGTATTTCTTGTAGGTAGCATATAGTTAAGTTTTATTTTTTTACCCAATTTCATAAACTCTGCCTCCTAATTGTTTTTTATACCATTTCATTTAATGTGATTATTGATAATGATTAAGTTTAAATCTGCTATCTTGCTTTTTGTTCCTTCTTTTTCTGTTTTTTCTTTCTCCCTTAAGCTAATAACAGAACTCTGAATTCAACTGTTAGAGAATACTCTTTCTTTTTAAGAACATGTGAATCATTTAACAACATCAAAACAAACAAAGAAAAAACACCAGGTACTAGATTGCAAAGAAATTTCCAACAACTACAAGAATTTGATGCTTTTGAGATGAAAAAACTGAATTTTCAGACACTTTAAATAATTTTCTTCAGGGCATACAATGAATTAGCAATACGTAATTAATTCTATGGTCTCTAGTACTACCCACTACACTTTACTATCTCTATTGAAAGGTAACTAAAATTAAAAATTTTCATATATAATATAGTACACATATTATTTCATATTATCTCTGACATAAATGTCTAGGTGCAGATAGTCCTATTAATAGATACATTCTATTTTGTAATTCAAATGGATAATTTTAATGGGCTGTGTAAGCATATTAGACAGAAAACCACATGAACAAGAAAGATAGAGAGCACGATTATGGGAAGGTGAGATGGGCACATCAATTACAGTTCATTCATTAGACAGAGGTAGAGTATAGAACATTATTAGGGAAGTGACATGTTTTAGAAATAACAATCTGATTGACATAAAAAGCAATGGTATCAAAACTACTGCTCAGAACTACATCATTGTTTCTAAATTGTCTTGTATTTCTCTTTAAATGTTCATCTCAAGAACTAGCATGGCAGTGTAGAGATAAATATATATATATATATATATATATATATTAACTGCTACTTCCTACTCTTGTGTTAGGACATTGACCAAAGTATTTCTTTTGGTTACATCCTGGATTTTGCCTCAGAATCATTCTCAAAACAATCAATTGCTAAAACTTTTTACAGGGCCTGCCATTGTAAATGAGAATGAACTATGCTCAGTTAATATTTGACAAAGAAGGCAAGAGCATACACTGGAGCAGAGACAGTCTCTTCAATAAATTATATTGGGAAAATTGGACAGGTACATGCAAAAAAATTAAACTAGACCACCAACTTACACCATACACTAGAAGAAACTCAAAATGGATAAAAGACTCAAAAATTAAGATGTGAAACCATAAACGTCCTAGAATAAACCATAGGCACCAAAATCTCATACATCTCTCATAGCAATATGTTTACTGATACATCTTTTAGGACAATGGAAACTAAGAAGTCAATAAACAAATGGGACTACATACATAAAAATAAAAAACTCCTGCACCGCGCAAGAAACCATCATCAAAATAACTAGAGAGCCCACTACACAGAACATATTTGGCAATGATACATCTGACAAGGGGTTACTCTCCAAAATATATAGGGAACTCATACAACTTAACAAAAGGAAGAAAAACAATCAAATTAAAAAATGGTCAAAGGACATAAATAGATACTTCAAAGTAGACATACAGATGACCAAGAGACATATGAAAACATGCTCAAAGTCACTGATCATCAGAGAGATGTAAATTAAAACAACAATGAGATATCACCTCACACCTGTCAGAATGGCTACCATCAACAAATCAACAAACAAGTGCTGGTCAGGATGTGGAGAAAGGGGAACCCTTGTGCATTGCTGGTGGGAATGCAGACCAGTGCAGCCACCGTGGAAAACAATAGAGTTCCCTCAAAAATTAAAAATGGAACTCCCATTTGACCCAGTAATCCCACTTCTAGAAATATATCCTAAGAAACCTGAAACACTCATCAGAAAGAATATATACAGCCCTATAATTATAGCAGCACAATTTACAATAGTTAAGACTTGGAAACAGCCTAAGTGCCCATCAGCAGATGAGCGGATAAAAAAAAAAAATGGTACATTTACACAATGGAATACTATGTGGCAATAAAAAAGAAAGAACTCTTACCATATTCTACAGCATGGGTGGACCTAGAGAGTATGATGCTGAGCAAAATATCTCAGTCAGAGAAAGGAAAGTATCACATGATATGAATCATATGTGTAATCTAATGACTCAAATGAACTGATGTTAAAAAAATAAACCCAGCCGAAACTGGTTTGGCTCAGTGGATAGAACGTCGGCCTGCGGACTGAAGGGTCCCGGGTTCGATTCCGGTCAGGGGCATGTGCCTTGGTTGTGGGCACATCCCCAGTAGGGGTGTGCAGGAGGCGGCTGATTGATGTCTTTCTCTCATCGATGTTCCTAACTCTCTGTCCCTCTCCTTTCCTCTCTGTAAAAAATCAATAAAAATTTAAAAAAAAAAATAGACCCAGAGTCATAGAAGCATGAACAGACTGTTGAATCTCAGAGAGAAGGCAGGGGAAGGTGAGTTCGAAGAGATCAATCAATAAACTTGCATGTATATAAGCATAACCTGTGGACATAGACAATGGGGTGGTGAGGGACTAGAGTGGGGGGGAGGACAGGAGTGGGCTGGAAGAGGTTACTGGGGGGGAAAGGAGGACCTATGCAATACTTTCAACAATAAATATTTTTTTTTAAAAATAAATAAATAAAAGAGAATGAGATTTGGATTAGATGTCTAGCACCAGCTCTATTACCTATTTAGCTGTGTGATCGTAAACAAGGTACTTGGTACTCCTCAGCTTTGGTTATAAAATGAGACTGAAGGTATTTACCATATAGAATTACACAAAATAATGTAATCAGTGCATAGGTCAATTAGCCTTTAATAAATGTTAGTCTTTCTTTCTTCAATATAGCTATTCAAGCTAGTACATAATATGAGCCCAGCATTTTCATAATACTATCATCAATAGCTGGAAAAAAACCCCAACTTAAAGAATATATGGCATGCAGTTATCTTAGAAGGGTAGTATACTAAGTACTTGCCTCCCTCAAGTCTTGGCTCAAATGTCACTTTTAACGCCTACCCTGACAACCAAGTTTAAAACTACACCAATATCTCACTCCTAATCCCTTTACCTTGCTCCTCCTCCTTTTTTTTTTTCTTACCACTTATTGCTAGGGTAATGAAGAATTGTTATTATATCTTTTATTGTCTTGATAGAAAGTAAGCTCTACTAGAATAAGCATCTTTATCTATTTCACTGATGCACCCCCAGCACTTAGAATCGTACCTGTTTTATGACAGTGCTCTATATTTGTTGAATTATTATTCCCAAAGCATAATACACACATAGAATGAGGTTTACCATTAACAATAGTGAATATAAATCCATATTTCAAAAAAATCTTTCTTAATGATTGTAAGTTGGTGGGCTAATTTCTTGTCAACTCCAATTAGATCACCATTGTGTTGTTTTCATTTTGTAATGTGCTAGCAAAGGGCTTTAATTAGATCATTATTTTTGTCTTCTAATGTGGCTAAGGAAGACCTCTATTGGGAAGGGGGGAAACATCAGCTCTACCATTTTATCATTAGTAATATATTCAAGCCAAAGTTCCTTGGCCGGAATTACTTCAAACGTAAACTATATGTACAATATATAAGGCTATTTTAATTTAACTGTATAATAATCTATAAATCCTCTTAACCCAACAAAGGCTAACTGCAATGACCTCACAGGAAACTGAAAGTAAACAACAACAACAAAAATACCACGAAAGATTCTCCTCGAAGCCCCCTTGTGTTGTTCAATTCCCATTCTTCTCTCAGAAAGCTTTATCTACCTTAGTTACAACTGCCTCTAGTAGGACACTTTTTTTTTTAAGTGAAAGACAGTTTATTGGTGAACAGAGAGGCTACTCCCTAGGCAGAGCAACTAGGACACTACTATTTTTAAGTAACCAAAGCAAAAGCAAGAACACATTATATAGTTTTGTCCTCTATGTTGACCAAAACAGCAAATCTAGGTCCCTTCCCCACTCCATATCACAGACCATTATTAGGTTTTTATGCCAGAGTAAAGATTAATGGCATGAATATCCTGTTTATTCAGGGTAGGGGGTGGGTTGCATTCCTGAAATAGGTGTGTAAACTAAATCAGTCTATAGGGAGATGTTTTTGCATAGCCCCTGTGGAGATGCTTTCTAAGTCAGTGATTGTCCTCTTCAAATCCCCTGGTGTCACTACATCCCTTAGATAACAGTCATCTTCGGCTACCTCCCCTACAGCCATCTAACAGCATGACCTCAGTGATGCTTCTAATGCCCTTCACAATGTCAGAGGATTCCACCAATCTGTTTTTCCTCCACCCTTCACCTTAAGACAACTCAAACTGCCTTAAAAAATGCATTTTTAACAGCCAGTATGATTTCCATCTTTTGTTACTTTCTCTCTGCTATTCGAGTTTTCTTGGGTGGAATTGACAGATCACAGGATGAACACAGAGAGAAAACAGTGGAGTGCATCCAGTGCAAAGCACTCTCAACTCAGGAAGGTAGGATGAAGAACTCCAAGGATGAGAGCAGACGACCAGAGTTCAGAAGTTCTGAAAGTTCAATACTGGGTCAAGAGTGTACAACAGTTCACAGAACTCTGTTGGGGGCGGGGAAGGGAATTGACAAATTTCAGTCGCATGCGTTATATTTATATGGAAAATATTTCACAGACAGAGATCTAGAAAAGCAGTGTTGTTCTCTTTCCAGGTGAGTGTTGTCTTTCTGACAGAGCATCTTGGGAGTTTATATGTTTATTCAAATGCTCAAAACTTTTTTAGAATCCTGTTTGAAAGACCCGTTTTTTTTTATCATCCTTAAGGATAAGAAATTGTCATTATGTGAAGCTGGCTCTTATTTGGAAAAATAGCCTGCAAAAATGAGTTGTAAAAAAGTAGATAAGCTTGTTTGGCATGGCACAGTGGTTGAGCATCGACCTATGAAGGAGGAGGTCACAGTTCCATTTCCAGTCAGGGCACATACTCTAGTTGCCTACTGAATCCCAAGTATGAGGCATGCAAGAAGCAGCCAATCAAGGATTCTCTCTCATCATTGATGTTTCTATCTCTCTCCCTTACTCTCTGAAATCAATATATATATATATATTTGAAGTAAATAAGTCAGTAGGGGTCAAAAGTTAGATGTCAATGTAAAGTAACGGGACTAATTTTCTTTTTATGTTTTTTTTTATAACAGATCTCATTAATTGTACAACAATACTTCATAATCATTTGGGAGTACTTTACAGATGAGAACTCAGAAATGATATGTGGTACCACAAAGAAAAGATAGAGGAGATAAAAAACAAAGCAATTAAATTATAATACTTACTGTTTACAATGGTCAAAAAAATATTACCAATAGCATTATTATTAGCCATTATTATAAAAATGGGTTAATTTGGTCCAAAATAATAAGCAAGATTTTAAATATGTATATACACATACTCACATAAATACATAAATATGGGTGGGCCAAAGTAGGTTTATAACTGTATGTCCAACAGCTTATTCTTTTTTTTTTTTTTAGCTTTTAAGTATTTATTGTTCTGAGTTAAAAAAAATTCTTAAACGTAATGTGGCAATGGCTCTAATGTATTTGTAAACAAAATCCCACTAATAAAAGTTTTATTGGCATGAAAATTATGGATGTGTAAAACTTTTCAATCTTAAAGCCTCTTAACATAATCATGTATATCTATGTAAAAAACATACATAAATTTCACATTATTTAAAACATGAAAGAGCAAATTTCAAATCACACTAAACATAGAACTTGCTTTGTTAAAAATCTATAGTATACATTCAAGTAAAGGCTAAACTCTCAATGCCAACTACATATGGGACAAAAGTAAAACATTTACCGCAATCCATTTACTGAAAGTGCTATTTTTAATACCTATTAGAGGAAACTCACTCTAGAGCTCTTGTTTCCATCCAAACACCTATACATTCTTTTATTCATAGAACCAGATGCTTCTGTTACTAAAAATACATATCCAAACCTTTATAACCTTTTAAATATATTTACCATTTTAGTTCTTTGGGGGAAGAACAGGAAGTCCAAACAAACAACTCTGACCATCTTAAATTATAGAGATGACTGACTATGACACACCCTGTTTCAATTAGATGTGAAATTTGATGAACATATTAATTTTAAAAGTCCCAGTGCACATGGCTAAGTTAAGCCATCTTTTTCTACATGAGAATTTGTGGAGGTCCCCGAGCACCACAAATTCTCATGTAGCAACAACTTTCCTGTGATCCACGTCTCAATGCCACGCATTCTTGTATTATTAGTAGTTAATTATTGTATTATTTAACTGTGTTACAGTTATAAACCACCCCTATATATAGGATAATGAAAGTTTTGTTAGACCTTAGAAATATGTATTTAAAGTTGTAAAAACACTTATACAATCAATATCATTATTGTCCTATTACACAGGTGACCTTCAGTACATAAGTATAATTTTGTTACCTATAAAACTAACCCTCTTCTTGGTATGCCATCTCCAGGAAAGCTTATTTTCCCATTCCCAAAATCAGTCTACACTCAACCTGGTTTGATATTGGTAAGATATTAAAACTTTGGCATAAAAGACAAAAGAAAAGTACTTTCAAGTACATCTTTTTCAACATCTCTAAATAGTTTACATATTAGAAACACTGGTTTGGAAATAGCATTTGCTTATAAATTAATATGTAAAAGTCAAGATTTCACTCAAAATTTTATTTGAAAAGGATATTTTAAGTCATTATATAATATATAAAACTAACATGGTTGATGGTATTGGTCTGATTTGAAAGATTAAAATAAATTGAGAGTTTTTAAATTTTTCTAGGAACTACTTTTATTAATTAACCAAAAGTTCTAGTTTTATTTTGTCTTCTTAGCATTTAAAATGAAAATTGCTTCAAATTAAGATTAAAAAACATAATCTCCTTCAGGGAGTAAGGACAATTATATATGTATTAAGCTAGAGAGAATTGGAAGTTTGGTGGAAGAAATAATTGCTTCACCACAATGTACTTTATCATTCTTCGATTTAAGATTTTTTTCAAGATATATCATACAAGGATGGCGTTGAGAATAAAATATATCAATATTGGACCTTAGCGTTCTAAGTAATCTCTTTTTACAGCATCTTTAACCTTACTCCAAATATTTTTTGTTTTTACTATAATTGATACAGGTGTACCCTGAAGTTGTTGGAAATGCTGCTTTTTAAATTGGTGTTGTTTTTCCCTTTTCAGATTTTAACAAAGGACATCATCCCCACCCAGTTAGTAATGACAGCCTTACAAAAAAACTTTCTGCACTCTGCCTACTGAATAGACACATTTAACCACAAATTTAAATATCTTCAGTCTTCTTTTAACTTCCAAGCTGTGATGTCTTGTTTTTTAAAAAAAAAGGTGCAGAGGGAATTTCAAATTACCCCAGGGTTCTACACAAAGCCTTGTACCTAAGAGGGAAGAGTTTAAACGATGTCATTTTACATAATACTGCTTTCTTAATTGTTGTTTTTACCGTATGTGTGTTTTTTATTTACTCTGCAACTTTCTTCCTAGCTTTTTTCATCACCTTCACAGTCCACCAAGCCTTAATAGGAAGGGATAGAATCACTTTCCATTTTATACACAGAAAAGCAAATAGTTTTAGAAACAAGATCAGACATCAAGATAGCAAGGAAAAAGACTGGATTCTTTGTTTCCCCCTCCATTGCTCTTTCAAAACTACCTCTCTAATTCTTTAGGCCTCCATATAATTTGTTAATAAATTTAAGCAGCTGAGAAAATCAAATAAAGAACCCTGGCTGGAACTCGAGAAAATTTTCCACGAGTGCCATGAACTTCAATCCTGTTGTACACAGTCTAATTATTTTAGTCCTGGCTGTCTCCCAAGATTCTAGTGACAATCATATCAAATGGAGCATCCAAAATGCAGTAAGGACCATGATAAACACTTGCACTCATTTATAGTGGAACTTTTAAATAGGATTTTGCCCCTTTCTCAACTTCCTAGTGTTTAAATCCTACTTACCCTTTCAAAACCAGAGCAAAGGCTACCTCCTTCAGAAAGTGTCTCTTCATCTTTCCTCCTCCCCTCCCCCTTGATCCCCCAGGGCTAAAAGAAATCTACTATGAATTTCCAGAAGTACTCTATTGGTATCTTTTATCCTACCTAATACATTCTATTTTGATGTAATATCTTATCTGTTTTAACTCTGCTATTAGTCTGCAAATTCATTAGGTTATGATCCATATTACTTAATAAGACTTCAATACACAACAAAAAAGCCCACTGCATGGGAGAACATATTTGCCAATGTTATCACCAATAAGGTTTAATCTCCAACATTTACAAGGAACTCATACAAGTTAACAAAAGGAAGATAAACAACCCAATAAAAAAAATGGGCAATGGACCTAAATAGATAGTTTTGGAAAGAAGACATAAGGAAGGCCAAGGGACATATAAAAACATGCTCAAAATCACTAATCATCTGAGAGATGCAAATCAAAATGACAATGTGGTGCCATCTCACACCTGTCAGAATGGCTATCATCAACAAATTAACAAAGGACAAGTGCTGGTGAGGATGTGGAAAAAAAGGAACCCTCATACACTGCCAGTGGGAATGCAGACTGGTGCAGCCACTGTGGAGAACAGTGCGGAGTTTCCTCAAAAAAACTAAAAATGGAACTCCCATTTGATCCAGTGATCTCACTTCTAAGAATATATCCTAAGAAACTAGAAATACCAATCAGAAAGAATTTATGCATCCCTATGTTCATAGCAGCACAATTTACCATAGCTAAGATTTGGAAAACAGCTTAAGTGTCCATCAGCAGATGAATGGATTAAAGAACCATGGTACATCTACACAATGGAATACTATGCTGCTGTAAAAAAAAAAAAAAAGAACTCTTACCAATCACAACAGCCTGGATGGAACTGGAGAGCATTGTGTTAAGTGAAAGAAGCTAGTCAGAGAAAGGTAAATACCCCATAAACTCACTCATTTATGGAATATAATGAACAACATAAACTGATGAACAAAAACAGGTCCAGAGACAGAGAGCATCAATCAGACCATCAAACCTCTGAGGGAAGGTAGGGGAGAGTGGGGATAAGGAGGAAAAGATCAACCAAAGGACTTGTATGCATGCATATAAGCCTAACCAATGGACACAGGCAACAGGGGGTGAGGGCATGAGTAAGGGTGGGAGGTGGGGGAGGGGCAATGAGGTGATAAGGACATATATGTAATATCCTCATCAATAGGGTCAGATAGTACAGAAATAAAAACAAAATGCTGGACATTTCCAAATGGGAAATTACCAAAGAAAATACATGCACTCTTAAAAAAGTTTTGGAAGGCTAGATAATAGTATTCTAATTAATGAAATAAACATTAGTTGTTAGTGTTTATCAGGATGACTGCTCTAAGAAGAGCCATCCCTCTGTACAGGAAACAAACTCCAAACTCCTTTCCATGGCCAGCAAGGCCCTGTAGGATCTGGCCCCAGCCAACTTCGCCAGCTGCACTGTGGGTCCCTCTGACACACAAGCACCCTTCAAGTAACCAAGCTCCTTTTTGCCTCGGGACTTTTGCTTCCAAGATTATGCTATCTGGAGCACAGTGCCCCACCCCTTCACCTTCCTCACCACCCACCATCTTCCAAAGATTAGGTTTTCATCCTGCAGATCTTAAAAAAATCAGGCAACTCTATCTTAAAATAAGTCACCTCGGGCTTCCCAGCTATTATTTTCTACCATGACACTATTTCCCCCTTTATCACATTTTGTACTTTTAAAATGTGTTTCTTGCCCATTATGTAATGATTCCACCGGATTCTATGGTCATGACAGCAAGGACCACATTTGTGTGGTTACCACTGCAGACCTAATACTCGGTATATAGTAGTATAGTAGGTTCTCAATCCATTTGTTTCAATGAATGAATGAAAAAAATGCCAAATACGTGGACTTCAAACTGAAGTGTTGAAGTGGGGGCGGTGTCCTAACAAGCTTCAATTTCAAATGCTGTCCTGAATATTGCTTAATAGTTGCATAGCCTCGAACACTTTACAAGTCCCCTACGCCTCGTTTTTTTCAAAAAGGGACCAAAAGTAGTATCTCTTTCTCTGAGATGTGAGAAATGAATGACAATATTTCTCCCTCCCTATTCAGCTATTAAGTACTCAACAAATGGTTGATATTATTATTCAGATTAGAATTTCTTTTGTCTCCCATTGAGTATTTGTTCTTCTTTCCTGACATAATTTGTTTCACTTAAGACACCACTTTTGTGTTAACAGGGTTATTTTTTAATTTCTCTTGTTTTGTAAACAGCTTTATTAAGGTATAATTGGTTTGCCCTTAACTGCACTGAGGTTATTTTTTTAAATGTGATCTTAGCTAATCTTATAATAAGGAATGCTGACCAGCAACCTCCTATATAATAACTTTCCATGTTATACAAATACTGCTATGTCCCAAGTGAGGAAATCTTTAGGAAACATTACGTTTAGATTAATTGAACAAATATTTAATGGCACCAGTTTGTGCCAGGCAGTCTTCTAGGGGTCAGGTATATATCAATGAGTAAAATGAACAAGAACCCCACCCTTCCTGCAGTTGATATTCTAGTATTATTTGCTTTAATACAAAAGGATATGTGATTTTTTTTTAAATTTTTTTAAAAAGACATTCTTTTAAATAGTCATACACATGCTAAAAAGCAAGGCAGTATTCATCTATCACATGAAGTGTGCACATCCTATATAATAAAGGCTTAATATGCAAATTGATCAAACAGTGAAATGACGGGTGGAACGACTGGTCACTATGATGCACACTGACCACTAGGGGGCAAATGCTCAATGTAGGAGATGCCCCCAGCCTGCAGGTAGCAGGTGCCAGCAGGGGCCCCCAAAGCGCCCCAACGGTTGCCCCACAGAGGGAGTCAACAAGTGGCAGCAGGGCAATCGAGGGATGGGGCCAGCCAGCGAGGGGTGCCAGACCAGCCAAGGCAGATACCAGCAGGGGCCCCCTAATCACCTCACCAATTGACCCTGATCACTGACCAGGCTTAGAGACCCTACCCATACACGGATTTTGTGCACCAGGCCTCTAGTCCTATATAATAAAACCCTAATATGCAAATCGGCTGAATGGTGGAATGACCAGTCGCTATGATGCATACTGACCACCAGGGAGGCAGATACTCACACAGGATCTGCCCCCTGGTGGTCTGTGCCCTCCCACAGGGGGAGCACTGCTCAGCCAGAAGCCAGGCTCACAGCTGGCAAGCACAGCAGCAGTGGCAGGCAGTAAAGAACAAGGAGTCCGCCAAAACCGGTTTGTATCAGTGGATAGAGCATTGGCCTGCAGACTGAAGGGTCTCAGGTTCAATTCCCCTCAAGGGCAGGTACCTTGGTTGTGGGCACATCCCTAGTAGGGGTCATGCAGGAGGCAGGTGATTGATGTTTCTCTCTCGTCTATGTTTCTGACTCTCTGTCCTTCTCTTTTCCTCTCTGTAAAAAGTCGATAAAATATATTTTTTTAAAAAAAGAACAAGGGATCCTGGACTGCGTGAACCCCGGACTGAAAGAGGGATACCTGACTGCCAGCTTAGGTCCCATTCCCAGAGGACCCCCCCTCCCCCACCTTCACCAAGTGCACAAATGTCATTCGCCAAGCCTCTAGTCTATAATAAAAGACCACCTCTTTTATTTAAAGTGTACCCAGTAAGGATCTGATACCCAAGTTACAGCTGTTTCATTCCTTACCAGGGTATGCTATGAGATACTTCCTGGCTGCAACTTCCTCCACTCCTGAAGCTAGCCGTGATGAAAACTACCTTTCCATCTGTCAACCTGTAAAATTCCAGTTCTGAATATAATTTAAAAAGGAAATAAATGCTTAGAGGAAAAGTGAAGGATGATGTAAAGGAAGCAGGGAGATTTTACGTGGCTTCAGAATCCTGAAAGTCAGAAAGAATGTGCTTGGTCAGTTCTGTTACTTCTCTTGAACTAGATACTGTTTTATCAAGCTGTTGGCCACACCTCATTAATGGGCCATGAAATCGATTTTGTGAATGATGACTAACATTTTCCCACCCCAGAATAGGGGAAAACACCATAATACAACACACAGAGTGAATCTTGTTCAAAGAAATGTGTTTCAGCTATGTATAATATAGTTATGTCTGTTTATATACTGAATCATATATTTCTTATTATGAGTCAAAGATAAAAATACTACAGAACCTTCATGTCGGGAGATGTCAAAAGGCTGTGGGTCACTGGTTGGTGCCAGAGAAAGAAAAAAAGCCGAGTGTTCTAAGTCAAATAAAACCCAATATAAAAACTTCTCAGTGTTAATCAGTTTACAGATTTTGTTTTAATCATATGAAGGGAGAGTGAGGAGAAGGAAGCATTATGACCAAATACATTCACTTTTAATCAGAAAATTGCTAAATCCAAACTTTTTTCAACCTCTCTCTGTAAGACATAAAATGTTCTGTTCAGAAATAAAACTAAGGGTATGTTGAGTTTATCTTGAAGTTCAACTCTTAGCTTTCAACTGTACTGTAATTGCCCATTAAGATTTAGCAATCCAAGATCCCCTGGCCCTCCCTAGGAGAGTTGATCCTTCCTTTGTAAAATAACATGTGAATACCTAGGGCAAGGATTAGCCTCCTGGAAAAACAAAACAACAAAACAAAAACATTCTTACCTTCACAGTTGATTAATTCCCAACCACAGGTTTCTTAATTCTTGGCTAGAAATGATTTGCAGTGCCACATAAATATTATTTGAGCTAGGAGCCCCCACTTATATCAGAGAAGTAATTTCACAAGGTATTAATTCACATCCTCTGCATGTTGTTTATTTACATGGCTTTAAAACAATTAAGATATCTAGGGAACACATTAAACTACAGATTAATGTGCGTTTTTCATTTGGACTATCTATCATTCAAACGCTCACCTTTTTCCTCCCAGGGAGATAAATGCTTCAGAACCAGAGAGGCATATTTCCTTACTGTCTGGTTTCTTAGAATTCATCTGAACATGCTTACTGAAATTTCCTACCATGCAACGTTTTAGCCCAAATTTATACAGCTTACAGACTGTAAATACTGCAGAACAAGATTGCTACCAAGTTTTCTTCCTTAGGTAAACAATACCACAGTCGAAATTCCCTAAATAAACTATTGCAGTTGGTATGTAAATGGCATTAACCTAATAAAAGAGTAAGTATAGCAGTTTTCCTCTAAGTCTTTTAAATAAACAGGAGTGAATATGCAAAAACTGTAAATGCCCCAGGGCATCATATCCTTTGAGAGTTAACTTAGGTCATTGATTTATAAGAGGACAAGAGGCCTGCCCATCTCCAAACTAAATGGTACTTTCTAGAAACAGCACCCAAATCAGAGCACACACAAAATAGTTTTCTCTTTAAGGCACTATGTTTTAAACATGGAGTACCTAAAGAATCCCTATGAATTACAGACTGTTAAGATTACCAAATACAGAAGATTTCATAGCTTTTTTGAGACCAATTTCCTATTTCTATAAAGGAAAGATACCTGCCAAAACCAAAGATGATTACCTTTAAACAACTGCCAGATCAGGAGACTGAAAGGAGAATAATCTAAGGTAATACACAAAATTTCATTTCCTTAGTTAGGCCTCATAGAACATTCTCATGGTTTGGTACAAAATACTTTTGGGGGAAAAAAAGATAAATTGCCACCCTCTTAGCAGATCATTATAGGTGCAAGGGTGGGGGAAGGAGGGGAGTGAAATTTTCATCCTGTTCAGCTGCCTTAGGGGTAGCCAAGGAAGCAGATCTCTGGGAAGCTAGCTAATTTAACAGATTGGACCTGGTTAGAGAAATTGGAATTTTGATCTCGTTTTAAACATTCTGGGTTTTATCTCTTTTTGTTTTAAAAAAAAGTAAATAAGTAATGTTGATGATTTTAAAGTTGCAATGTTGGCTCCCACAAGAATTGGAGGCTTTGATCACAGTCTTCTATTTATCTTTCTCCATCAAGTAGATATACAAACTCAACCAGTTGAACACTGAGAACTAGCAAATTATCTTTTTTTTTTTTTCAGAAGAGTTCTTATCACTCCACATAGTGGTTAAAGCATAGATTTGGAATCACATAGGTTTGGGAGAGTGGGTAGTGTAGTTACGTTTTAGCTGTAGCCCCATGAACAAATTGCTTAATCTAATCTGTCAACTAAAAAAATGGGATACTAATCTGCACGTATCAGACAGGGTTGTTATAAGGATTGAGTAAGATAATACATCCAAATAAGTGGTAGTAGCTCAAAGAAGACTGAAAATCAGAAAATTACCTATGCAAGAGGAAAAAGAGAAAGAGGAAATGAAAATAGGATGAGGGAAAGTGACAGGGAAAGGAATCCCAGAGAAGGGTGGGGCACAGGGAAGAGATGAGGTTTGAGGAAAAAGAGAGATCCATAATTATAATAATCAATCACTTCTTTGCAAAGTACTTGGCAAACACATAGTCACATATATGAACCTGATTTCTCCAGCTTCGAGCAATTGGCCCAAAAAACAAAATAAACAAACAAACAAACAAACAAAAAAACACAACCATGCTGACAAGATATCACTTTTAAATTCATGGCTATAACTGGCAACTGGTTTAAAAATAAAGAACATTGTTTTTCTGGCATTGATTGATTCAGTTGATCAATTACACAATGAAGAACCTAAGGGTTTGCCATCATTTTCCTCTGCCTGCCTCAAGGCCAAAAGATGACAACTCCAAGTATGATGTAAACATAACAATGTCTAATAGGAGAAAACAAACTCTCTTTCCTGGAGATCTTTTGGTCAGCAAAAAAAGTCTTTCCTAGAAACCACTGAACAATCTTCCCCTTCTTTCTCTCTGGACAAAATGGTATCACTTGATTATATCTTATTCAATCTTTGGTAAGGTGGATGACCCCATCATAGCTGGATTAAATCAATCAAGTTTCAAACTTGAAGGGGCCAAAGTTTTGCAATCCTAAACCAACTTTGTTATATAATGATTTTAAGCTGGTTATTAAGAAACTAAAGATTCAGAAAGAATATTTGACCCTCCCCCCTTTCCTGCCAAAGAGATTCAGGAAGGAAATCCTAGGATGTTTGACTTAGCTTAATTTGAATTGTGTATGGTGGGTGGGAGGGCTCCAGGGAGGGACCTGATCGCTCCCACACCCTCCACACCCTTACACACCCCACCTACTGGTCCTCTGTTTTCTGAGTTGCCCAGCAAAAATGTACCTGCCATATGTATTCCATTCTTCCACAATTACCTGTGAATTGCCCACTGTCACTTGAAACCTAACATCCCTTACCTCCCTTTTCTCCTTTGTCCAAAATGACATATATACCTCATTTTTGCTTTACCATCTTTGGAATTTTCATGCTTATGTGGATTCCCTGTGTGTACACATTAAAATCTTGTTGTCTCTGTTCCCCTGTCTCTGTTAATTTGATTATTAGCACAACTAGAAGAATTAGAGAAGGTGGAAGGAAAAGTTTGTTGTGGGTGAGGTTTAGCCCCCACACCTCCCTGGAACTGGAATGGTGCTAATTTCCATCAACATACATGTCTATGAGGATAACAGGAGATAACTGGAGAATTATATTAGCAGAAGAGAATTATATTGGCAGAATTACATACCTAGAGAATTATATTAGAAAAGAGAATTACATTGGCAAAATTATATACTGGATTTCAAAATTGCTCTGGATCAGTTATTCCACCTTTTTGAATAGGAGTGTCTGTTTAGCCCTTATCTTATGCCTATCCTATCATTATGTGTGTGAAGGAAGATAATTTGTCTCTTTGGTTCACAGGTCTTCAGATCAAGAACTGCACTCAAGGAGCTATACTTATGAAACTACATTTGAGAGGTCTCAGTTGTACCTGAACTTGATTTATATAATGAGATTCTGAACTTTGAGGTGATACTGTAATGGAATAAGACTTTGGGAAGATGTGAGTACATTTTGCATGTGGGAGGAAGATGAATCTCAGGGGACAAGAGGGTGGATTGTGGTGGACAGCCTTCAAGAGAGCCCCACTGATTCCCACCTTCTGATATTCATACTGTTATATAGTCAGGGTTGTTCTGTGATAATACCAACAGACATAGCATGAGGCTAAGTCTTAAAAGACACTGTGGCTCTGTCTTACTTTTTCTTTTATGTCATTTGCTCTGGGAGCCAGCTGCTATGTCATAAGGACACTTAAGTAGTCCTAAGGAGAGGCTTAAGTTCCTACCTGGAAAGGAACTGAGGCCTCCTGCAACAGACATCTGAGTGAGCCTAGTCAAATCTTCAATTGAATGCAGCCCCAGTCAGCGGCTTGTCTGCAGCCTCATGAGAGATACTGAGCAAGAACCACCGAGCTATGCCCCTTCTGAATCCTGATCCACAGAAACTATGAGAAAATGAGCATTTCTTATTTTAAGCTGCTAAATTTTGGGATAATGTAGTAATAAATAAAAGTTAGAAGTAGTTATTAAAAATTCTATCTCAATTTTTTCCTAAAGACTGCTTGCTTTGAGATGCTCTCAAAATTGGTTATTGAAGTTATCTTTTGAAAGAAAATAGGACAAAATAGTTGACATACATCTTCATTTTATATCTATAAATATATAATACATAATACAAATATATCTCGGGAACATCTGACCTTGTTGACTATTCATAAAAGAGCAAAGCATCAAACTGTGCAGTAATGACTAGGCAATAAAGATCTCTGTTTGCTCTTTGTACATCATCTTTCATAATTCAAATTTCATATTAAATTATAGAGGCATTTAATCAATATGCCCCTGCCTAAAGGTTTAATTCAGTTTGTGGGGGACAGTGAGAAAGCTATTGGGGATGAGGAAGCAAAGGAAAGGGCAGGTGAAAAGAAAGATGATATTACATAGCAGTGCAATGTAATGGTTAAGAGCATAGCCTCATAAGCCAAACTGCACTTGATATTATAGACCCTCCTCCTACCAAAGCCTGTTGTAAGGATTAAATAAACACATGCCAATTAAATAGGAGAGCCCCTGGCACATAGCAAGTGCTTAATAGGTAATTTTCTCCATCCTGGGGATGTCCATGGGATGGGAATATGCAGATGTATTTTGGATCACAAATAAGATTGAGTCACAATGTCACTTGGCAGGTTGTGCTGCTTTAATTTCCCTTCAGAACACTTCAGGAGAGTGCAAAGACAAACCCTGGTCTAACTTTGAGGTGATTAAAACTACAGTAGGTGGTACCTATATGTGTTTCAAGCACTTCCCTATGCATCAGCAGAAAACCTGATGGGCAGCTTCTGAGTATGCTCTCAATGTACTGAAAGTTCTGTCCACTATGTATATGGTGACCAAATAATTTATTATCCAAGCTGTGACATTCTTGAGAATAAAATAGGCCCTAGACCTGATTATACTTAAAAAGTAAGCTTAAACTGGAACATTGCAACTAGCAATGAATAGTTTGTTCATGTGAATGTGGCACAAGTTCATAGAGACAGGCAATAGACATATTTTTTGTGAAATCAAACAATGACATTTTGCAACAATGCATAGAATGAAGAAATGCTCTCTACTCCCAATAATTGTCTCTTCAGAATTTGAACACCAATCTATTTATGCTTAAATAATTCCTCAGAAGTGGCCAAACCCTTATATCTATATAAAATTTACACATAATACGAATATATCTCAGGAACACCTGACCTTGTTGACTATTCAAAACTCCCTCTTTGCTTTCCATGGTAGCACTTGCTCCCAATTTTTAGCTTTATTTTCTCTCTTTTATAGGCTTCTTCTTTCTCCTACCTCTGATAGTTCTTTGGCCTTTTTCTCATCCTACACACTCCCATTTGCTGAGCTTACACACTCTCATTGCTTGAACTATCATACTTGAACATTGATGACTCCCAAATCTTTATAGTCCTGCCTTCTCTTTTAAGCTCTAGACTTGAGTTATCCAATCTGATAGCCATTAGCCATATGTGGCCATGGAGCACTTGAAATGTGGCTAGTTCAAATTGAGATGGCTGTAAGGATAAAATACACCATACTTCAAAGTTAAAAAAAAAAGTGAATGGAAAAATATCTCAGTAATTTTTATATACATTGCATGCTGAAGTGACAATATTTTTACTTATATTGGATTAATAAGACATTTAAAGTCAATTTATCTGTTTCTGTTTACTGTTTTAAATGTAACTATTAGACATCTGAAGTACACGCGTGGCTCACATTGGGACTCACATTATATTTCTTTTCAACAGCACTGCTCTAGTCTCTTACCTCTTGCTAATTACTTCTACTCAAAAATTCTGCCAGGACCTCAAACTCAGTATGTGCACAACTGAAGCCATCATCTTCTCCTCTCAGTCCATTCTGAGAGGACACTGCTAAAAACATATCCAGTCACATCACTTCCCTGCTCAAAATTGTGCAATAGTCCCTTTCAGGAAAAAAATAATAGTCTAAGCCTCTCAGTCTCTACCTTCCCGGGCTTACAATGTCTGCCTCTCTCACTCTCCACAACTAAACCAAAAACTCCTAGAAAGCTGGAACTATGTCTCTCAATCAGAGAACACAAGCAAAGGCACAATTCACTTTTAAAATTTGGGGAGAGAGTGATGGTTAGATGTGTCAAACCCCATTTTAAGTGTTTTGGGTATACTTAATCTTTATTATACCTTCTGATTTACATGTGATTCCAGTGCCTGGCTCTTGATGAACTAAGGTGATAACAACTCCATAAGGAAGGTAATATTATCCCCATTTACAGATGAAGTAAGGCACACAGAGCCTAAGAAATTTGCCTAAGGTCACACGACTGATATATGATGCGGTTCACAGTGTGTCTTGGGACCAGAAAATAGTCCCATGGAGCTGAAGCTTGGAGGGCAAATTGAACTAGAAGCAAAGTTAGAGCCAGATCATGGACATCTGAAATATTTTCTTAAAGAGTTTGGGTTTTCTTCTATAAACAATGTGGTTTTTGATACGGGAAGTGACTGTCATGCTATGACTGATGTTTAAGGAGATAACTTGGTAGTCATGTGGATGACTAGGGAAAGAAACTACAGAGTGCTCCCCCATTTATAGTTTCCCTTTTGTACTATTTCCTTCAGTCGCCCAGTTTTCACATCTGGTAGCTATTGCAAACTTCTCTCTTATGAATCAGACACTTAGTTCTACCAATTTCTCCTCCTAAATCCTTCTGCATTTCATCCCACTTCCCTGGTCCCACTGCCAATAAATTAAGTGCCACCTTCCGCACCTTTTACTGAGACCACTGAACCACTTTACTATCTCCAGTCTTAACTTCCTTCAGGTTATCCTTCACATGCCCCCAACAAATAATTCCAAAATTTTATTTTGACCATGCCAACCATAAATTAAAAACCCTGTCATAGTTCCTTATCAATTTATGGCTCTTTAGCCCAATATTCAAGAATCTTCAGGATTTCATTTTTGTCTACCCCTTCAGTATCAACTGCAGCCACTCCCACACCTCTTGTTCCAATCATATTAAACTATATGCTGTTCCTCACGTCGTGCAGACCTCTGTATTTCTGCTCATACTGTGCTCTCTGCCTGGAACTCTGTTCCTCTCTTCATTCACCTGACAGCAGTTACTCATCATTCAAGATGGCTCCAGCATTATTTCCTTGGGGAAGCCTTCTTTCCCACTCTTTCTCTTTCCCAGGCAGTTACATATGTTTACTCTGCATCCATGTAACATTCTATGATAAGCATCTCTAATTCATCACACTACATTTTAACTACAGACTTTCTGGGAATAAGTCACCCATCAGAGTGGGGCTATGTCTTACTAATTCAGTTATTGAACCAATATATATCGAGCATCTCCCACCAACACCCCCGGTGCTTGGCTGGAGGCTAGAACAATGAACAAAACAGACCAAACTTCCTTGTGGAGTTACATTCTAAAGGTGGAGCCTACCTTTTTATTTACACGTGATTCCAGTGCCTGGCTCTTGATGAACTAATGTGATAAGGTTAGAAACATAGTTGGGTCCACCACCCAGTCTTTTCAATAATCTCTCCCGTCAGTCTCCTCTCTGGGATCTTTAGCTTTTATCTATGTTTCCTTTACATTTCCTCCCATGTGTTAGTCAACACACTTCCATGTAGCCCAGCTGGTGTGGCTCACTGGTTGAGCATCAACCCAGGAACCAAGAGGTCATCAGTTAGATTCCTCACTTCCCCGTCAGGGCACATGTCTGGTTTGTAGGCTAGATCCCCCATAGTGGGAGTGGAAGAAGCAGATAATTGATTATGTTTTTCATCGATGTTGCTATCTCTCTATCCCTCTCCCTTCCTTTCTCTCTAAAAATCAATAAAAATATGTATATTAAAAAACACACATACTTCTGTGTAATCTAAAGGGGGTCATATTAGATCTGGACTGAATTTCTAAGCAAAGTTCTATTTTTATTTTGAATTGATTATTTTTGTTGTTAATCCTCACCGAAGGATATTTTCCCATTTATTTGTTTGTTTGTTTTTTCTGCAGGATTGCCAGGGCTGGGAAGGAGCCTGCCACCAACGTAAGTGCCTTTGACTGTAATCAAACCTGGGACCTTTGGTCCACAGGGCAATGCTCTATCCACTGAGCCAAACCAGCTAGGGCCAAAGTTCTATTTTTACACTGTAACTTCTCCCTTCTTCCAATTTTCATCTGTTTCCTTGTCACACTATTCTCTATTTCCCTTGAGTATCCTTTGGCTGTCCAGAAGTACAGTTAGGAACTTTGTTTTCCAAAAATATCCTAGGTTTTCATTTACTTCTCCCTAATCTTTCCTGGATACCCCTAAAGCCAGAGTTAGCTGGTATTACCTTATGTACTAGAAAGTGTCACACTTTCTCATTCCCACCCCATGAGAAGGTCCTCCCTCCTCAGTATGTTTTCCTCTATCGTACTACTTGCCGCTCTGGAACTTGAGTTCAGTTCTTCTTTTCCTCCCTAGCACTTTCTTGAGTCCAGAACTGTTTAATGAAGTTTAAATAAAAGGATAAATCAGTAAATTAATATATCTACATATATAAAAGCTAATGTGCATTGTCCTCTTGAAGTCCGACCAGGAGACTGGGAGTTTGATCGCTCTTTATGATGTGCACTGACCACCAGGGGATGGCACAGAATGAAGGGAGGCCCCAACCAGCAGCTGGAAAGCCCTAATCTGCCTTGATCACCTGCCAGGCCTAGGGACCATAACCATGCACAAATTTAGTGCACGGAGCCTCTGGTATATATATACATTTATATATCTTCTCCCCCTTAATATCACGTCCTCCTCCTTGCATACATTGCAGGTAGATCTACAAAGAGACCACCAGGCCTTTGTCTGGGTGGCTCAGTTGGTTGGAGCATCATCCTGTGCAACAGTTCTGGGTTCGATTCCCAGTCAGTGCACATACCTCCCCTATTGGAGGCAAACCAAAGATTTTCTTTTTCTCTCTCTCTCTCCCTCCCTCCTTCCCTTTTCCTTCCACCCCTCCTTCCTTTCTCAAAAAGTCAATAAATATATTCTAGGGTGAGGATTAAAAAAAGAAAAAGGACAGCCGGAAATACCCTTATGGGACCCAAGGTTAAGGTAGTCCTTTCTTTAAAAGTATCAGAAAGAGGACATTTTTAATTTAAAAACTATGTTTCAGTATCCCAGGTCATGTCACATCTGCATGTGTATCGTTATTACATGGCTTTCACATTGTTTGTAAATTAAGTTTGACCTTTCGAAGGAATACAGTGTGTATACAATGGTGTTTCTGTATGTTATCCAAGAGGGTCCCTTGCCCAGGATGTGACTGCGCGAATGGCATGGTTTTCTCCAGATTTTGCCAAGAGAAGACTGGGCTGGAACTGAGGACTCAACTTACTATTCAAACTTAAGAATCCTGTTGGGTGTGTTTTGGGAGTAGGGAGGAGAAGGGATCCCTGAATTAATACAAAAATCATAAACTTCCTGAAGGGCAGAGTTGTAAGAGGTCACCTGGATCCTTGGGGGCATGAATAAGTAGAACATGGACCCCAGACTTGACCCTGAGAATCCCCTGGGACTGAATCCTCCTCCTTACACCCCCTTCGCATCCCCAAGACAGAACCCCTGGCACAGTAGAGTCGTGGGCGCAGGAGCTCCTGCTCCTGGGCCTGGACCTCTGAGCCTGTCCCTCCCCAGCCAGGTTCGGGAGGCGTCCAAGATTCTTCCGCGGGGATTTTCCAATCTGCCCCTGGGGAGCTGCCCTTAGGCGAGGCGGACCAGCCCGCGCTGCGATGTGGGGAATTCGACGTCCGAGCGTCCAGGGAGGAGGAGTGTATCAAGTTAAATATAACCGCTCGAATGGAATGGCGCTAAAAATAAGGCAACAGCTGGCAGGTCCACAGCCAGGTCCCGGGGAGGGCGGGGCCTGAGGGATCCGGTGCAGAAAGGCCGCTGCCGGCCCGGGCGGCCCAGGGGCGAGGAGGCAGCAGCAGCAGCCGCGGGCCTGGGCTGGCAGACCACGAGGCGCTTCTACCCCGAGAGGCTTCTACCCGAGCGGGGTCCTGGGGACGGAGCTCCGGGCGGCTCCGTGGCCGAGGGGCGGGGGACTTGACCAAGGAATCAGAAACCCGGGCCAACTTGCCTGGACGTGACCAGGTGTCAGGGCTGGACGCAGAGCTCCCGCCTACCCCGCCGCCAGAGGGAGCCCAACCTTCCAGGAGGGAGGCCCCGGCCGTCGCCCGAGATCTGAGTGCTCCAGGGAGAGGGATGGGGGGAACCCGAGGCCCCGGTGCGCGCACACACACACACACACACGAGGTTCCCGCGGCGAGGGGCGCTCGGCCTCCGCACTCCCCACTTTCCCACCAGCCCCTTCCCGCGCGCTCCCCGCGGCCCCGCGCGCCCTCCCGCGGCCGCGTCCCCACCAGCCAGCCAGCGATTGAAACGTTTCCAAAACGGGCTATTTGTTTGCTCCCAATAAATCGATCGGCAGAGATTAAGAAATCGATGTGGCCTGGGTGGGCAGCGAATCGCTGGCGGGGAGGGGAAGGCGCTTTCGCCCGGCGCCCCAGAAGCAGCGCGGGATGGGCGCGGGCCGGGGAGAGAGGCGTGTCCCGCCGCCCGGGCCACGCCCGAGGACCCACCCGGGCTCCCGGGGCGCGCGCGGGCCCTGCAGGCCGCCTGCCCTCGGGCGGTGGGGGCGCGCGCCCGCCGCCCGCTCCCCTCGCCCCTGCGCGCCTCCTTGAACTGCGGGTGTGACAGGCCGTGGAGGAGCAGCGGCCCGCAAGCCACTTGGAAGCTTTTGTGGCTCCTCCTCGGGCTTGAAAGGGGGTTTTGTGATGCGGGACAGATAAAAATGAGCGGCATCATATTGTTTGACAGAGTGATCCCGTATGATGAAGTGTCGGCTCGGAAGGGGGTGAAAATGGTGAATTCCTAAAAACCCAACCCTCGGCGCCGCCGCCAGCAGCAGCCCGTGGGTAGCCTGGAGGGACCCGGCGGACAGCCGGGCCGGGCCGCCTCGCCCCACGCCGTGTCGGGAAAGATGCGAGCTTTCAATGCCAAGTCATTTTTAAAAGCCCCAATCTTGCCGGAGACCTTTCTCCTCGCGGATGAAAGGAACAATTTTCTAGAGAAAGGCTCGTTTTGATTAAATCTGACATGCCGCTGATAACTCCATGCTAATGTGAAATAATTAACATAATAGCCATAATTAAAAGCACGCTAACAATACCATAAATTTATCACACAATTTTACTAGCTTCCTGCCCCTAACTGCTCTCTCATCGTTAATTAAACGTGTTGCCTTTTACAGAATGGATGTTTATACATTTCCAATATAAATAAATTCAACACCATCCTCTCTCTTTCTCTCTCTCCCCCTTTCCCCTTGGTCTCTCGCCATTTGCAGGAACTCCTTCCTGGGCAGGGGCCCGGCGTGGCAGACACCTTGAAGAGAAACGAAGTTTTGAGATGCAAATTTAAACACGAACATGACATTCGCCTTTTTTTCCCCCCACCCCGAAGCGATCTGGAGAGGTTTAGAAAGGTGGTGGGAAGTGCGTTGAAAATCCCACTGATCTGAACATAGAGATAATCTGGTGGGTTGGGGACCTGGGTATCCACGCAGCCCTTCCCACCGCCCTCGGAGGCGGCCACCCAGGCAGAGGCTGATCGTAGCTTAACAGACCTATGGAGATTGTCAAGAGGGAGCCGACTTGGGTTCTTGGGGGGATGGGGGGACAGGAAGCGGGGTACCTTCCAAATGGGCTCCACCCACGTTTTGTTTTCTCTGCTGTGGAGGGTGGCGGGCGCGCCCCGCACTGCGCAGAACCTGGCCCCATCTCCCGGGTTCTAAGAAAAGCGCCTCCGTGTGCGGGCGTGACTCTATCCCACTGGCGTCCAACGACTTATTCGCGCCATTGGCACAGTCTCTGACTTGGAAGAGGAGGAAAGGGACCCGGAGTTCCCTCCCGCCTGGCGAGGGTCCGGGGGGCCCTTCCCGCCTCCAGCTCTCTGGCCGTGCCCCTCCTTTGTGTTGACCACTTACGAATCCAAACTGGGTTATAATTAATTTCTCCTTCTGCGTCATAAATGGCTCCCCTTCTCCCCTCCCCATTTCATCCCGGAGAGCGCACACAAAACCTCCCCTCCCCCGAGGTGTCTCAATTTCCTTCCCATCGATCCGGACTTCACGTGTCGCATTTCCTGTTGCTAGAACCCTGGCCCCCTCCACCACCAATGGCCAACCCCGTCCCCAACGACCCCCCTCCGGGTGGCCACCACCCAGCTGGAGACCACAGACTCTGCCCGCCCCCTTCTCCTGTGGGTGAGCCGTTTCAAACATTTGAACAGGTGAGACGGCTGGCTTCCACCTTCTTCCAATCTCTCCTGGGGAATTTGCTGGGGGGCCAGGTAGTTTCTCTCATAGGAAGGGTGTGCGCTCCTCTTTCTGTCTCCCCCAGTAACCCTCCACCACTCAGAAAGTACTTGTCGGCATTTCACCCCTCCCCAACATTCCCATTCCCTCCACCACATTTCTCTTCGCCAACACTATGTCACTTTCTCCCTGTACCTGTCTCGCTTCTTTCATCTCACTTGACCCCAAGTTTGGCGGTCACTGGCGACTTGTGGGCATTTAGCTGCAAAATGCAATTATTTAAGCAAACAGGATTTACTTAGCCTGCAAGCTACTCAGTCGGCCCGGGGCAGGACCCCGCTCCAGGTCAGGCTCCCGCCCAGGCGGAGTCCCGCGGCGGCGGTAACCTCCTTCTTCCCACCTGAGCCGCTCCTTCGCCTCTTTCCCTCCCCGGAGGTTGCGCGCTGGCGCTCCTGTCCTCCCGGAAGGAGGGAAGCCACAGCCGGTTTCCCAGCCGAGCTCGGGAGCGGGCAAGTAATCGATACGAAGCGGATGGGCCGGGGCAGGCGCCAGACGCAGGGGCTGCGGCCAGTAGGTCCTGCACGTCTCATCATTTAGCTAATCGAGTCGAAAAGTTTCTGTAAGCGCCAGACCCGGCGTCAGATGGTAACACTGATTGAACAAGAGATTAGCACAATAGATCTCTAACCGAGGGGAAGCGTTGCTTTTCACGCTACGCACCGTAATTAATGGTATGAATCAATTAATTTGACTTTTATTGTGTCAAGGAAAAAAGCGCAACAAATGGAACTGGCGGCCGGGAGTGGTTCGTCCGCCCCCTCTCCTGCCCCCCCTACCCCCAAGGGAGGTTACAAAGAGGCACCGGGGAATGGACGGTTCAGGTCAGGTCTTGGCCGGGGAGGTGAGAGACAGCGACCAGCATCGCCCAGGGAATCCTGAGAGCCAGCCCGGGCGGGACAGCGGAATCCAAATCAGGCTCCTGGAGGTGCCCCTTCCAGAAGCCGGCGGAGAACGGGCCCGGAAGCCGCCACCCTCCCGTGTGCGCACACGCACGTGCACGGGTTCAGGCGGCCCAGCCTCCTAGGCGGACCGTGGCTTGCGCTGCTGCGCGGCCCGATCCAACCACTGGATACTGATGCCGCCGATGAGAAGGAATTCCTGAATCTGTAAATTTCGGTTTCCTTTTTTTTTTTTTTTTTTTTTTTGTCTTCTGAGCTTCCTGTGGTGAGGCTGGGGTTACTCGGACAGGTGCGGCCACGACTTCTGCATCTGTGGGCAGTGGGCAGCCAGCTCCCACTCCGGTGGGGTTCCCGGGAGGCTGTAAACGGGTCCAAAGCCTTGCGCAGCTGGGAAATCAACGCAAGAGATGCATTTTAGAGTCAGGTGCAACCGGGGGAATCATTTAGGTGCAGAAAAACTTGAATGGAGCAACTGCCCCCACTCTTCCCCCCTACCCCAGCCCCAGCCCCAACCTGGAAAGTCCTGCAAAGTGGGGAGCCAGTGGGTAGATGGTTAACCAACCCAGGAAATTATCTAATGGAGATGAGAGTCAATCTGGGTGAAACTGCCCGTCACGAAGTTAAGTCTCCAGATTGGGGTGTTTAGGCCAAGGAAAGAGTGGGGGGGTGGGGTGAGGAAGGGGTAGTCGTGGGTGAGAGAGACAGATTGCGGGAATCAGAATACCTCTGTCCACCAGGGATTTCATCTGTTTCCCAGTGTCTCCTGTAAATAGTTCACTAACTGCTTGTCCTCGAACCCCCCCCCCCCCTCCGCTTCTGCTCTTTCCTCTGGTGAGGCCGCCATCCCCCTCG
>PVJN01018994.1:0-38090 GCA_004026805.1 Lasiurus borealis
GGCCGGGCCCTTGCGCGGAGTGGGCGGCGGGTCCGGTGCAGCCACCCCGCCGCGGCTCGGCCTCCATCGCTGAGGCGCCGCCGCTCCCCCAGACGCTCGCGAGCCGCCCCCGGCGCTCCCCGCTCCGTCTGCCTCCCGCACGCCCGAGACGCTCGCCCCGGCTCGGTCAGGTCCCCGCCTCCTCCGCCTCCGCCTCCTCCGCCTCCGCCTCCCCGCCTCCCCGGCTCCCCGGCTCCCCGCTCGCCCCTCACATTGTCTGCCGCCCTCCTCCCCGCTGAGGAGAAAATAAAGAAAAGAGAAAATCCCGGCATCCCCTCCTCCGGAGCCCCTCGCCCAGCGCCGCCGAGCCAGACATGGTCCTGGGCTCCCGCCGCTGAGGCCGCCGCGCGAGGAGCCGGCAGCGGGCGGAGAGCGCCCGGAAGGTCACGGCAGGGAGCCCCGCGGCCCCGCCTCTGCCCCGCGGCCGGCCCCCGCCTCTCGCCCCAGCCCCGCGGCCTCCGCCCCGTCCCCGCTTTCCCGGGAGCCGGCCGCACACCCGCCGTGGATGGTGTAGCGCATCCGGGGAGGTAAGTCCCACCTGCCCGCGCGCGGCGGGCGCTGTGCTGTCCGGGTCCGGGTCCGGGGGGCGCGGGCAGCGGGGCGCGGGGAGCGGGGCGCGGGGGGGCGTGGAGCCCGGAGCGGAGGCCGGGGAGGGGGGTGCGCGGGGGGCGCGGCGCACGCCCGCGGGAACCGGGGCGAGGGACGCGCCCGGGCGGCCGGGGACGCGCTGCGGGCGCCGCTGCGGGCGGAGGCGGCCGTGTCCGCGGCCCCGCTCCTGGCCGGACCCCGAGCGGCGGGGGGCCCGGCGGAGCCGAGCATCTCCTGCCTGAGCTGGTGGGTGCGGGTCCCGGGAGGACTTTCCTGCCGGCTTCCTCTTCCCGTTGCAGGAGGTCTCGCTATTTTATTTTATTATTTTATTTTATTTTATTTTATTTTATTTATCCTATCCTATCCTATCCTATCCTATTTATTTATTTATTTATTTATTTATTTATTTATTTTGCTTTATTTTTATTTTATTTTACTTATTTTATTATTTTATTTTATTTATTTTATTCTAATTATTTATTTATTTTACTTTATTTTTATTTTATTTATTTTGTTTTATTTTATTCTAGTCTATTCTATTCTTATTTATTTTATTTTTATTTATTCTATTCTTATTTATTTTATTTTATTTATTCTATTCTTATTTATTTTGTTTTATTTTATTTATTCTATTCTTATTTATTTTATTTATTTTATTTTATTTTATTTTTTTTGTTCTCAATCTCTAGTTCTCTGATGTCTACCTGATGAGACCAAACTCAACTTGCAGCCCAATAGGATTCCCATTCTCATGTCTCCTTTCTGGGCCCGGAGAGCGCGCGGCTCCCATGCAAACATTTTTTAAAGGTGGTGGAAGCGAGGGAAGTTTACCTGGATGGTGTGTGTGTGTGTGTGTGTGTGTGTGTGTGTGTGTGTGCGTGTGTGTGCGTGTGTGTGTGTGTGTGGGTGTGGGTGTGTGTGTGTGTGTTAGGTTTTCCTCTGAAGCTGGTTGCTGGAGAAGTTGGTGAAAGGCACCCGGGATGATTCACGGTGGGATTGTCATTTTCCTCTGCCCCTTTTCCAAGGGCTTGCTTACGATTTCTTTTCTTTTTTTTCTTCCCCCTCTTTCTTTCTTTCTGGATTACAGACTTCAAACATGGATGTAAGCAAAATGTGTCCTTGAGGATCCGGGTGCCTTAAATGTTTCAGTGTGTGCGGCTATTTTTAGATACATTTTAGAAAGTAGTTTTGTGTGAATCCTGAAATAGCTTTCTCCAAAGCAAAAAAAAAAAATTTCTTTTTTTAACCCCCCCAAAAAAAAGGTATCTAGTAGAAGGTACCTAGCCCTTTTTTTTGGTGGGCGGAATATAAAACAAACGTTTTAATGCTACTCGCATGAGTGCACCCTGGGCTTAGGTTGGACACAGTTCTGATAGTTGCTTTCCGTGGAGAGAGAGAGAGAGAGAGAGAGAGAGAGAGAGAGAGAGAGAGAGAGAGAGAGAGATCGAGCGCCCTTTTTGTCTGGTGTGCACGGAGGCTGGAGCCTCAGCCTGCTGGGGGAGGGGAGGGAGGCTGGCTCTGTGCAATAATAAAACCGTCTCGGGGTAGCTGTTTCCCTCCCTGGGTTTGCTTGGGGGGTTCACTCCACCGTAAATGATAAACCCGCTCTGGTTTTGACAGCCTGGCTGGCTGGCTGGCAAGCTGGCTCCCAGCTCTCCCTGTTGTTGTTTGAGGTCGCAGGGAAGAGAGGCAGAAGCCCTCTCTCTCTCTCTCTCTCTCTCTCTCTCTCTCTCTCTCTCTCTCTCTCTCTTCCCCCCGCCCCCAGGCTGAGGGCTCATTGTTCTTCATATACACATTCATTCTCTCTTCTCTCCCATATTTGGGACTAGGTTTGCCCAGACAAACACAGCTCTTCTGGGGACACAGGAGAGGAGAGAAGATGGGGGAAGGGTGGGTGCATTTCTCTTGTTCAGCTCTCTTCCCACCCATCTCATGCCTGGCCTTTCATTTATTATTTTTCTTTTTTGCCACCTCGTCAGAGGCAGCAGAGTGCATGGGAAACTAAAGGACACTCAAAAACATGTCCAGACCGCTCCACCCTCGTCTCTCCCCTTTGCAAACCCCGTGTCTGCCGCCCTTTCTTTTCTGGGCACGTGAAGATGAAACCCCTGTGCGTGTGGTGGCCTGATGGGCATTTCCTCCGCCTTCCTCACGGCCCCCGGCGTGGTCGGGGACAGGGGTTTGTTCCCTTGACTCCTATTTATTGTATTTATTGCATGTGACCAGGGCCGTCTCTTCTGGGGTCTCAGTTACGCTCCAGACCCGGCTTGAGGTTAACAGTTGGCAAAGTGTGTGTGGGTGCTTTGACATATTAGTGGTCTGAAGGTTCCATAGCTTGGCTGGCTCTCGAGCTGTCATTGTGTTTTGTTGTTTTGTGAACAGGGCTTATAAGACACGATCCGGTTTTCTGCTTTGGGTGCCAGTGTATGTAGCAGCTTTCTGGAACCTTGGGCAGGGAATACTAGGCCCAGAGGGCCCACCTGGGGTGACCCCAGCTCTGGGCCAGGGATGGGGGTTGGCGTGTAAACGGCAGGTTGCAGAATAGCACCTTCTGCTGCTTAATTGCTCTGAAGGCTGAGAAGATGAGGGTGGGGGAGGGGAGTCACAGTTGAGGCCTAATGATTTTTTCCTCGCGGTCCTGGTGCTCCGCCGCTAATGCCACTTCTCCGAGCTGCTAGACAGATGTCCTTTGACAGGCGACGTTGCACGGAGGCTTTTGACGTTAATGGCTGTGTCTCGACATTGATTTGTTCTGTTATCAGAAGTATTTACGCATTGTGACTTCTGAGGACTCTTTTGAACTGATATTCTTCTGTCTCATATGAGGAATTTAATTGGTCTTGAAATATTAAACTATGGGGTTTATTTGTGTTTTTGGCGTGGGAAACTATATGTACATTAGCAGTCTTTTAAAAGTTTGCTTTATTTACTTAATTTTAAAATCTTTATTGTTGAAAGTATTACCTATACCCCCTTTCCCCCCCCCCCCCATCAGTCCCGCCAGTCCACCCCCAGGCCCTCACCAGCCCACTGTCTGCATCATGAGTTTAAAAAGTTTTCAGTACCATCATTAAAAAGTCAAATAGACCAACCCTATAGAAAAGAAAAATCCTAGCACTGGGCTCAGAGTTTCCTTTGGGATTTGGGATTTAATGGGGGAAAGGGGAGGAAGGTGATGTGTATGGGTGTGTGTGAGAGTGGAGGTGAGGCAGGTAGAAGGTGGAGGGATAGGGGAGAAGCTCATTAAATCAGCTGGTTTGCATGTGTAATATCTTAGTGCAATAGTGTTTTCAGTAGTCATGCAAACATAAATATAGTCGCCTGATAGACTGTCTTACTGTATGGTTTAGCCTTAAAAAGCCAGAGGTAAGAGAGAATGTGAAACGGAGTGTGCATATAGATTAACACGCTAAATTCCTGTTCAAAGGTTTCCAAACCAAGGTGTAGTTTGAGAGATAATCTGCTTGACAAATGCCTCAGAGGGTTTTTATTATCGCACATCTTTTCCCGTCTCAATTGTTTCAATGTAATAAGCTGTTAGAGAGGTTGGTAGTGGCAAGGGAACTCAGTATAGCATAAATATCTCTGTTCCAGACGGTTTCCTCATAGCAATGTGATTTCTGATTCACCTTGTTTTCAAAACTTAGAGCAAATCTCTAAAGTTGCTTATCTTTTGCAATGAAATATGAACAGTTGAAATGTATTACTTATTCAGTAGGAATAGAGTCATGTAATTTCAATCCAATATAGTCTTTGCCAGTGTTTTATTTCAAGGTAACTAGAGTAACTAGAACCAATTCACAACAAAAAGGTAATCCACATCAAGAAATACATGCACCAGTTGTTTTTTCAACCTTGACTTATTGTTCAGTCAAAACTTTTAAGAAGTGGGACAGGTCCTAACTGGTTTGGCTAAGTGGATAGACGTAGGCATGCGCACTGAAGGGTCCCAGGTTCAATTCCAGGTCAAGGGCACATTCCTGGGTTGTGGGCTTGATCCCCAGTAGAGACATGCAGGAGTCAGCTGATCAATGATTCTTTCTCATCATTGATGTTTCTCTCTCTCCCTTCCTCCCTCAAATCAATAATATATATTTTTTAAGTGGGACAGTAACCACTGTCAGGTCCTGCCATAACTGTATCTAATTTTGGACAGGAATATGCCAGGTGCTGTATATATATACATATAAGAATATGAAAAAAGAATATGAACTGTGATTTTCTAAAAACCAGTGTGTGTTGAGTATTATTAGGGACTTAGTAAGCACCCATTACTTTTCAAATTAGTTTTGAATTTTTAACATCTTGTTCAAATTTCATTTATTAAAAAAACATTTAAGTATTAAAATGAGTTGTAGATACAAAATTCTTTTGGGAATTGTGTGCTTTCCTACTGACTGCTTTTGGCAGCTTCTTTTGCAGTTGATTTAAAGGTTAAGATAGCAGAAAATTCAGATGTTTGAGTCATTAGTATAATATAGCTGTGAACTTCATTACATATACTCATACACCCTTGAAACAATGCACTATTGTCTTACATAATCAGTTTCTGATAATGCTGTGCGCTGGTTGATCATAGGGGTTTTCAATAACCAGGAATTCCTTTTGAATCAGATTTAAGTGATTGTTAACTATTAGTATCTTGGTAATTATTCCAAACTTATAGTTTTGCTTGTCCTGTTTAAGTGTGATTTTGGTGAGCCTGTTGGCTTGTGCTTGGTTTCTTATCTAACAGAGTCCTAGTGTTGCTTAAACGACGAGAAGAAAGCATTTATGTGTTAGAAATGGTTAAGATTGCTTACGTCACTTTAATGAATATTTGATTACTAATACTGAAAACATTCTGAAATACTAAATATATTTACTAGCTTGGAGTTTGGTTGGCATTGTGATTTGTATAACTAACCGGGTATGCCAAGCAATGTAAGGTGTAACACGTATCTGTGTATTAGGTAATTAGATTGGATAGGATGGCTCACCTAAGAACTATTTTTATAAATGAACTGTGTGTGCCGCTGTAAAATTATTTTTATTGGGTAAAATTTGCCAGTACATGATTAGCCATAAGCAGTACATTTAGCTGTACACATTTTCCTTATGTGGTTAAATTACACATCAGTCTGCCCTCCGGTTCACAGAGCACGTGGTATTTGAGGAATCCTCACAGCCTGTTTGTCTTGGGGCCTTGGCATCGCAAGTTGAAGCCACCCGTCAGGCATCATTTTAAACTAGTTATGGATGTGGTTTGTAAGGGTTTCAGTTAGGCTTCTTTGTCACCAAGAATAGGAAGTCTCCCAGGTCATCTCAGGTGTTGGGGAGAGTGAAACAGAAATGTGAACCTTGAGCGTCGGGCCTCACAGCGAGACCGGAACCCCAGGTTCAGTGGAGATGTATGGATGCTGCAGGACTGCGAGGGGTCCTGCCAGCTCTGAGGCCGGATTTCCTTGTTCCCTCCTTCCCAGGGAGACTGCGGGGCCATCCCCTCGTGCCAGGGCTGGGCATTAAGTAGCCCGAGGACACCCCTCTAAAGGGGACAGTTTTACATTAAGGGCCTGGGCTACGAAAGAGAGCTTCTGAGCAAGCAGAGCCACGTGGCCTCTCTAGACACCTGGAACACAGGGGAGAGCCATTCCTGCAAAATCCCAGTCCAGCCCACGGCCACTCGCACACTCGTGTGCGTCCATGGACCTGTGCATGTCCGCCAGGCTCCTCGAGCTCTGATTCCTGACCGTTACTTCTTCTGGAGGTGGTGTGTGTGTGTGTGTGTGTGTGTGTGTGTGTGGTAGTGGCGGTGCTTAACATGTGTGAGGTGAATACAGTTCACGGGGAGTCGAACAGGTGAGAATGTAGGCAAGTGTCTGCATGTATGAATTAGAAGAAGCTGCCTGGGGCGCCTCTCCCCTCCCCCTCCCTAAGCAGAACCTGGCTGTACTTGGGAGCTGTAGCCTCCTGGGAATTTGATTCTTTTTTTAAAAAAAATGTATTATATTGACTTTTTACAGAGAGGAACGGAGAGAGATAGTTAGAAACATCCCTGAGAGAGAAGCATCGATCAGCTGCCTCCTGCACGCCCCCTACTGGGGATGTGCCCCCAACCAAGGTACGTGCCCTTGACCGGAATCCAACCCAGGACCCCTCAGTCCACAGGCCTACGCTCTATCCACTGAGCCAAACAGGTTTTGGCAAGGGAGTTTGATTCTTAATGGGACACATAGGCTCTGGCCATTGACTTAAAACGATGTTTGACATATAAAATTCATCATTCAGGTGAATTTAAACTGAATGCTCCTTATTAATCTAGAGCCTGTGTCCTCACTGTCCCCACCTTCCTCTTCCCCTCCCCTCTCCTTTATTGTGGTCACTGGTGTGACTGGAGGGGCATTGTCAGCCTGTGATCCTGCTCGCTGGCAGGGCACCACCTGAGGCTGTTCAGATTGGGCAACAATATACGAATTTACACTTTTCCCTGATGGCCCGGCCCACCTAATCCTCTTATTTTTCACTCCACTGTCTTAGCTCCTAAGGTTTCTTTCTATCTTTATGCTTCTGTTTCCCTTCCAAGTTTTTATTGATTTTAGAGAGGGGGAGAGAGGGAGGAAGGGAGAAACATTGATAAGTTGCTACTCGTACACACCCTGACTGAACCTGAAACCTGGGCATGTGCCCTGACCTCGAATCAAACCAGTGATGTTCTTCTCCTTTTATTTTCTTGAACCTACCCAACTACTTGTCTACCTGTTTATCCTAGGCATTGGTTCCCAAACTATATTCATAGCACACGAAGATGCTACAAGTGTTTTCTGTGTTCTGAGGACATTTTATTTGTTTGTGTTGCTTGGTTTTTTTCCTTCCCCAAAGAATACTATGACCTTCTTACCAAAACTAATATTTTATAGAACAGCTTGTAAAACATGTAAAAGTAACCTTTTTCTTCTTAAATGAAGTTCCAAATGTTAATCTTATGCTTTGCTGTTATGCACTTTCTTTTTTTAATCCTCACCTGTGGGCATGCTTAGAGAGGAGAGAGGGGGTGGGGAGAAACATTGAAGTGAGAAACATTAATGCAAACTATACTGGAACATACTGCTTTACTTTTTTTAGTTTGGCCACTCTTATTTTCTACCAGTTCAGTGCATATTCTTTGCTTCTTTAACTTTCTCACTCATTTTGTCCCTTTATATCCTGTGTAAATGTTTGTTACTTGCATTTGTATGTTAGTATTAATCCTTTTCTTTTTATTAAATTGTAAACCTCCTGAAGGCAGAAAATTTTCCTTTAACTATACTAATATGTATTTTTATACATGGAACTAGATATATTCTGAAAGCCACAGTTCATTGAATCTAAGATGCCATTGGTAGGAAGATGCGTTATTTTATGTACCACAGAATGAAAAGAAGATGCTGCAATTAAACTGTGAGACCCGTTCCCAGTTCCAGTGCTATACAAATGTAAAACATCATGCATCTCAGAATCATTGAAATGTAGTCATTTAGGTTATCTTTCTTTTTATAACTGTATATTCCATGAAAAGCATGTCTGAAGATAGATCTTAAAGCAGATTATTTTCTTTTTAGGAACAGTGATATATGTGGCATTCTTGCCTAAAAATTTTGCATGAGCTGCTGAAGCCGGTTTGGCTCAGTGGATAGAGTGTCGGCCTGCGGACTGAGGGGTCCCAGGTTCGATTCTGGTCAAGGGCACATACCTTGGTTGTGGGCACATCCCCAGTAGGAGGCTTGCAGGAGGCAGCTGATTAATGTTTCTCTCTTATCGATGTTTCTGACTCTCTATCCCTCTCCCTTCCTCTCTGTGGAAAATCAATAAAATATATTTAAAAAAACCCCTAATAAAACCTAAGCTATAATCAATGAACAATAAAAATAGATGCTGCCAGATGTGGAGTCTCAGAGGGAAGGCAGGGTAGGGTGGGTGGGTGGGAAGAGATCCACCCAAAGAACTGTGTGCATTTATGCAGAACCCCTGCACACAGACAATAGGTGGTGAAGGCATTGGGCGGGAGGTGGGAGGAGGTAGGCTAGAAGAGGCCAATGGGGAACAAAGGGGACGGACATATGTAATACTTTCAACAATAAAGATTTAAAAAAAGAATATTTAAAACACACACAGATGCTGCCATAAACCTATAGTCATTTAGTTAAATTATGGTATAGTTTCCATAGATTAGGTATAACCATTATATGTTTTGTTTTGAAATAATGTGTGTTATATTTATAATGTGCTAAAATACTACCCTATCATGTTACCACTTTCACCTGAAATGTGTTAACTGCAGCCCAGACTGGTGTGGCTCAGTGGGTTGAGTGTCATCCCATGCACCCAGAGTTCACTAGGTGGATCCCCAGGAAGAGGCATGCAGGAGATGGATCGTTTTCTTTCATTGGTGTTTTTCTTTCTCTCCTCTCTTCTCTCTCTCAAATCAATAAAAACATATTAAAAATGTGTTAAGTGTATTTTGAAATTATTTTTTAAAAATCATTATCTATTTTTCAATTACATTTGACCTACAATATTATATTAATTTTAGATGTACAACACAGGATTAGACATTTATACAATTTATGAAGTGATCATCTGGATAAATCTGGTATCCATCTGACACCATGTTAACTTTGTGTTAAATATTGGTGTCCCTCCTGATTCTGTCCATTAACATCTCCGTCAGCATTGTCTTTCAGAGTGACCTCATTTCACCTAATGCTTCCAATCTGCAAATTTGTAAATGTACCCCTCCTCTCTCTCCTGCAATCCAGATCGATGTTGCCCTCTGTCTCCTTGGATATCTTTTGAGCACTGAACCTCAAAAGTTACCAATCTGTGTTTGTCCACTCTTAACCCTTTTACTATTGTAGCAAAGTATTTAAGAGCTCTAGTCTCAATCCCTAATCTGTTTCTTGTTAACTCGGTGATGTTTCTTTGTCACAGTTTCCTCATCTGTAAAATAGGTATAATGATAGTACCCATATCACAAGTTTGTTGTGAGGACCAAAGTAATTAATATATATAAAGTGCTTAAAATGTCTCCGGTAAAAGTACCTGCTCAATCAATATTAACCTATATTTGTTGTTATTATATTTATCATCAGAGATCTAGCCTTCCACTATGTTCCCCTTTTTTTTTGTTGTCTACGCAATACTTAACAACCAGGAGATATGTAGAAGCAATGGGTCAACTCTAGAGGGTTTGCGTAAGATCTCTTTAAGTAACCAACTGTAAAGTTTTTACTGTTCCTCGAATATAGGAACTATTACAAAACAGTGCATGATTAAATGTCAAGTAAATGGAGTAATGATGAGTTTTGGGGTGTTGATAAATAATTAGGATAATTATTTAGAATGCTGTTCCTTTTATGATGTTCCTGAAGGAGACATATATGTATACTAGAGGCCCAGTGCAAGAAATTGTGCACTTGGGGAGCTTCACAGATAAGAAAAAGCTAAAGCAGTTCATCACCGCCAAACCAGTATTATATGAAATGCTGAAAGGGACTCTTTAAGAAGAGGAAGAAGAAGAAAAAGGTAAAGATAAAAATTATGAACAACAAATACATGTCTACCAACAAGTGAATCTGAAAATTAAGTGAATTAAAAATCTGATGAACAGAATAAACTGGTGAATAAAATAGAATTGGAGGCATAGAAAGGGAGTGGACTGACAATTCTCAGGGGAAAGTGGTGAAGGGGATGCAGCGAGTGGATGAGGACAATGCGGGGGAGGTAAGGGCAGAGGGAGGGGAGCTATGGGGAGAAAAAAGAGGAACAATTGTAATCTGAACAATAAAGATTTATTTAAAAAGAGAAAGAAATCGTGCACTCGGGGAAGGGGTCCCTCAGCCCGGCCTAACCCTTTTGCAGTGCAGTATCCCTCAGGGGATGTCTGACTGACAGCCTAGGCCTGCTCGCCATGGAGAGTAAGCTGGCAGTTGGACATCTTTAGCACTGCCACGGAGGTGGGGGAGGCTCCCGCCACCACCACAGTGCTCGCCAGCCATGAGCCCGGCCCAGGGCTTCTGGCTGAGTGGTGCTCCCCCCATAGGAGCGCACTGACCACCAGCTCCTGTGTTGAGCGTCTGCCCCCTGATGGTCAGTGTGTGTCACAGTGACCGGTCATTCTGCCATTCAGTCAATTTGCATATTACCCTTTTATTATATAGGATAAGTAGAACAATGGCAAGTTAGAAATGCAAAGTATTATTTTATTAACTAGAGGCCAGGTGCACGAAATTTATGCACGGGTAGGGTCCAGAGGCCTGGCTGGTGATCAGAGATAATTGGGGCCTTCCCTGCTGCCAGCTGCTGGCTGCTGGCCAGGCCTTCCTTCATTCCGCACCACCCCCTGATGATCAGGGCATGTCATAGTGAGCGACTGAACTCCTGATCTGGTGGAATCCCAAGGGGACACTTTGCATATTAGCCTTTTATATATATAGACGGAGCTCTTGGCTAAAATACCAGTGTAGAGCTCTAGTAAACTGCTTGGAGTGTATTGTTTAAGCTTAAGGCCTGGGCAAGGGATTTCCCTTCCTCCTAAACCTCACTAATTTACTGCAGTCTTTGAGAGTGGTGGTCCCAACCTTTGGGACCTCATAGACCACCAGTGGTCCGCAGACCACCGGCTGGTGACAGCTGTTGTAGAGCATGTTTGAGAAAAATGAATAAGAGCAAGATAGCAGAAGAGCTTCATATACTAGTATATTAATCTTCATACTTATAAAGAAGAACCATGCCCAGCTGGTTGTGACTTGGTGGTTGAGCCAGTTGTCGACCCAGGAACCAAGAGGTCGCTGGTTTGATTCCCTGTCAGGGCACATACCTGGGTTGTGGATTTGACCCCCAGTAGGGGGTGTGCAGGAGGCAGTTGACTGATGATTCTCTCTCATCATTGATGTTGCTATATTTCTCTCCCTCTCACTTTCTCTCAGAAATCAATAAAAATATATTTAACAAAAAGGTCCAATCAGTGTTTTGACTTAAACAAAGAAAGCCCAATCAATAACATTAATATTCCCTCTTAGAGGGTCTAGACAGTAGAGATGGTATATATAATGCATCTTATTGGTATAACTTCAGCTCTGTAGTAGCTTGGCTTAATGGTCTGTGAGGAATAATTAAAACCAGTTGGCCATGGATCCAGAAGTCTCACAGCCTGACTTTATTTATGACAGTTCTGGGACTTGGAGGGTGAGTGGAAGGGCAAGGGACCTGCAAAGCATTTTTCAAATTTCAGGATCTTTGAGATGAAATTAAGGAGAAATATCATATGATAAATAAGATTTGCCATTCAGAAAAGCGGCCCACCATTTATAATAACTGCTGTGGCATTTTGGTAATATGCTGATTCTCATTTTGGTAACAGGAGTATAATCTTGGAGACTGTAATTATAATGATTAAGGTTGGCAGAGCAAAGCCGAAGCCCAATCATATTATACTCAGTCTGAAGCAAAGATATGATGACAGGACAGGGATGCTAGACAAGAGGCATCTGGACTGTTGCCCTCAGATTCCGCACCCTCAGTTTTACTGCTGTTTTGTAAACTCTAGAAGGGTTGAGACCACGTCAGCTTTGGCCACTGCAATTGCACAGATATACTGTGTGCAACTGTACAATTGTCATAAATAAATTTACTCTTAAATGCCACAAGTTGTTTCTATCAACTTGGGCCCAACGTTATGAATGTGTTATGCAGTTCTGATGCCTAAGGATGTCATAAAACCTTGTGCTAAAAAGTTGATTAGTGCCCTAACTGGCTCGGCTCAGTGGCTAGAGTTTTGGCCTGTGGACTGAAGGGTCCCTGATTTGATTCTGGTCAAGGGCACATGCCTGGGTTGCAGGCTGGATCCCCAGTAGGGAGTGTTCAGGAGGCAACTGATCAATGATTCTCATCATTGATGTTTCTATCTCCCTCTACCTTCCTCTCTGAAATCAATAAAAATATATTTAAAAAATTGATTAGTGATTTCCTTTTTAGGAGGTGTACACACTAGGGCACTGGTGAGAAGGGTGGAGAGGGATTCTTACCTTCCATTCTCCTACTGTTTGTCTTATGTAAATATTACCTGATTAAAATAAATGCATAAGAAAAGCCCATTTTTTTTCCCTCATAAGTTTTAGTGAAATATCTGTTAAATTTATTTATGAAATGGGCATACAAAACCACCAAGACAGATGGTGCACTTGATGAATTTTTTACTTAATGGGATGGAGACATGTGTCCAGTTGAGTGATAGGTAGAGGAAAGTGCCTCCAGAGCTGAAGATGATACTGTGGTTTAAGAAAGAGGATTTGCCGTCTCCACTTGGCTCTGTTGGAGTGTTGCCTCACATACCAAAAAGATTCCCAGTCAAGGCACATAGCTAGGTTGTGTGTTTGATCCCCAGTTGGGGCTCATATGGGAAGCAACTGATCGATGGTTCTTTCTCGCATTGATGTTTCTTTCTCTCTCCCTTAAAAAAAAAAATCAATATCCTCAGGTGAGGCTTAAACAGAGTAAAAAAAAAAAAAAAAAAAGGAAGAAAGAAAGGAAGAATTAACTCTGGCTGGGGCATTAGAGAGATTTGGGGGAGGAGGTGTTGAACCCGTGTTTTGAAGGATCGGCAGGATTGGACAGGTGATAAATAGCTAAGAGGATTTCAGGCAGGAAATGGAAGCCGAGGCCCAGCGGATGGAAAGCATGGGGAACGGTGAGTGCAGTGCTTCTGCTGCTTTTATGATGAGGACTATTAAATGGTGTTTCAATTTCCTTTTTTCAGAAACATTATTTTAAAGTGTCTGTAACAGATGCAGGCAGACGTAGTTCTTTAAACTTAGGTCATTTACATTTGGTAGCTGATCTAATTTAAATAAAAGAGCATTTTGAAGAGGTGACCTTAAGGCTGATATCTCAGAGGAAGCAGACTGATGTGGCTGGAACCAGACAGCACTGGAAAGACAAGTGGAGTCACAGCGTGGGGGGTTCTGACACTGGGAATGACTTTGAGAGCCTGATGCATTCAAATTACATACAGATTAAAATTATAAAATTTATACTCAGTATAATCACATTTATACTCTAGAAAGAGTAATGCCCACTCCCCAATATTCTTCCAGGATCCTCTATGAACTTATAAGCATGTGTACACACTGTACATACTATCTTGAATTTCACTTTTTACTTAATATTTCAAGTCCATATTATTCAAGCCAATACCTGTAGTTATACTTCAGGTCTTCTTTTTTTTTTTTTTAAACTACTGCATAGTAGGACAATGTGTGGGTATATATTTGAATTTCCTGTTGATAGACAATTAAATTGGTTTTGATTCTTTTTTTAAAAAAAATCCATTGAATCTGTACAATTGTATAGATACATCTGTACAGTAAATTCTTAGGAGTGGAAATGCTAAATTAATAGGCATGTACATTTTTAAATTTTGAAACTGTTAATAACTTACCCTCCAAGATGTGCCAGGGTATAAAGAGTATTTTAGGGTTTAAATTTTCATCTTTCCTCATCAATTTTGGATATTTTAAGTCGTTTTAAAAAACATGTTTTTATTGATTTTAGAGAAGAAGAGAGAGAAACACTGATGTGCGAGAGAAACATTGATCGGTTGCCTCCTGTATGCACCCCAAGTGGGGACCAAACATGAACCCTGGGCATGTGCCCTGACTGCGAAACAAACTGGCAACCTTTCAGTGCACCGGCTGATGCGCAGTGAACTGAGCAACGACCAGGGTTGGATATTATGAAAGTTCTTAATTTTTGCTGACCTGATGACAAATGTGCAGTATCTTATCTTAATTTGCATTTCTTTGACCAGGAGTGAAGTTGATGTTCTTTTTATATACCAGAATTTTAAAACACACATTTTGTGACCTCTCAGTAATATAAACCAGGTGGTTTATATGTTATATGTAGTACTTCTTTCTAAATACCATTTATTTATTTATTTATTAAAACGACAGCTTTATTGAGATATAGCTTCACTATCTAATTTACTTTTGTAAAGTATATAATTTGTGGGTTTTAGTCTTTTATTTTAAAATCGAGTGCTAACCATTGTTGCCTTTTTTCCCCCAGAGAGGGATAGAAACATCAGCGGTGAGAGAGAATCATTGATAGATTGCCTCCTGCAGGTACCGCCCCTCTCCCCCCTCAAGTCTCCCCTCCCACTGGGGATTGAGTCCAAAACCGGCTTGTGCCCTGTGACCTGGAATCAAACCGTGACCTCCTGGTTCATGGGTCGACACTCAACCACTAAGCCACCCTGGCCCCATGCTTTATTATTTGTAGTAAAACTCTCAGGTTGAGCTGTAGGTCCTTCCAAGCTCATGGGTCTGTTAGGTCCCTGATGTGAAATGCAGCTTTTCCTGTTGCTTTTCTAGTCGGTAGGCCTCTTACCAGTCCCAGTCAGGCAGGCCGGCGGGTTCCAAAATGGAATTATGCATGACAACTGCTTTGGAACCTCAGTGCTTTGGTGCTGTTGGGAGGGATTTCTTTCCAATAACTTGGAGTTGAAACTGATTTCCAACTGCTAGAGGCCATACACACTTTGCGACTGTTTCCGAAAAATTTTAATTACAAAAAAGGCTTCCGAGGTAAAGACAATTTTAAAATGTGATAAGGGTTTAAAGTACTAGTTTTTTTTAAAAGATGGGTTATTCAATTCCTTTGTTAGTTACTCTGGTCATTTTTTATTTCAGAAATTTTGTAATGTCTACTAAAGTTTGTATGCGTGTGCATGTGTGTGTGTGTGTGTGTGTGTGTGAGAGAGAGAGAGAGAGAGAGAGAGAGAGAGATATGATTACATTGCTTAACTTTACGAGCAGTAATGATCTGGTCTGCAGCGTTTCACTTAGGATTCACAGGTATTTTCGTGGGGAGAAAAGCATACTGGCGATTCGTTAGACTGAGGCTCTTCCAGTCAGTGCTCCCGCATTGCTCCCATCTAACCGGGTCCCCAGCAGCTCCTGGCCAAGTCTGGGACCCTCAGTCTATGGTTCCACTTGGGAAAAGATGTCTGCAGAGGCTCATGGTAGATGGTTTTCTTTTGCTTTCGATAGAACCAAATGTTTCACTCTTGTTGTTTGATTGTGTAAAGCAATGCTTTAAACAGTTAGTTTCCTGTTCTTTTTAGTAAGATACCCTTACATTTGTGATTTTCTGTCTTTTAAGCCCCATCTTCCATTATTTCTTCATCTTTTTATGATTTGGTCTCAGTCCTGTAAATTACTGTCTGCTCTCTTTTACCCCTTTGACATCCTTTGTTACCACTTTTCTTTTCATGTGTTAGGGTTGTTTTTCTTTTTACTAGTGTAGAGTCCCTTGGCTTTTGGGCTATAATTTTTTTTTAAAGTGGATTTTTCCTTAGGCTTTTAATTAATTAGGTTTTCTTTCCCTTTAGTTCCTCTTAGGGAGATTCGGTCAGTGGCATGAATACTTAGGAGGAGACTAATATGAACATTGAGTGGCTTGAAGATAGCATTTAGATCAGCTTGTGGGTATTTCCATTTCCAGTTGAGGGCTGTTTCCTGGCTTAGAGAGACTGTCCTAAAAAAATACCAAAATAAAATTCTTGCCAAAACCGGTTTGGCTCAGTGGATAGAGCGTCGGCCTTGGACTGAAAGGTCCCAAGTTCGATTCTGGTCAAGGGCATGTACATTGGTTGCGGGCACATCCCTAGTAGGAGGGGGCATGCAGGAGGCGGCTGATTGATGTCTCTCTCTCATCCATGTTTCTGGCTTTCGATTCCTTTACCTTCCTCTATGTGAAAAATCAATAAAATATATTAAAAAAAAATTCTTGCATATATATGCATTTGAATCAAGGTGAAATATGAGCATAGGGTAACTTATGGCGGGCAGTATAAATTTAGAAACAATCTATTGCTAAGAAATGTGATGTTGATTTGATAGAAGAGCAGGGTCTTTTAATCATACTATGTATGTGCTATGTAATTCATGTTTTTTTTTCCTGCTTCACCAAAATGTCCTGAACCATGATAGCATAGGAACATTACAAATAAACTCCATATATGTCTCCTGTTTAGCATGAGAAGACCTGGACCCTGATTGCACCTGTACTGTGGGTTTGAAGTATGATTAAGTGCCCTGCTTTCTTAACTGTCAGATGGCAACTGTAGTATAAATACTGAAAGGAGAAAAAAATGGAAATACTTGGAAAATACAAACATGTTCTGCAAATGTGAACTGTGTTAGCTCTCTCTTTCCCAGGAACTAAGGGCTATTGCAGCCAACAACCCTTAATCTAGCCATATTTATGCTAGAGAAATCCACTGTTTTCTTTTTCTTTTTTTCTTTATTTTAATTTTTAAAATATATTTTATTGATTTTTAAAAAAATATATTTTATTGGGACCTTTCAGACCACAGGCCAAACTGGTCTCGGCTGTTTTCTTTTTAAATTTTTATTTACTGAGTTGAGAGAGACAACAGAGAAAAACATGGATTTGTTGTTCCACTTATACATTCATTGGTTGCTTCTTGTATGTACCTTGACTGGAGGTCGAACCTGCAACCTTGGCATATCTGGACATTGCTCTAACCAACTGAGCTACTCAGCCAGGACTCCACTGTTTTCTTGATATATTTCTTACACCAACACTACACACAGATGTGTATGTTTCAGACATATGTATACACACACACACACATATATATATATTTGTACATATATATTTTTTTTATTGATATTTTACAGAGAGGAAGGGAAAGGGAGAGTTAGAAACATCAATCAGCTGCCTCCTGCACATCCCCCTCTGGGAATGTGACTACAGCCAAGTCTGGGGATGTGACCACAACCATGGTACATACCCTTGACCGGAACCGAACCCGGGACCCTTGAGTCCGCAGGCAGACGCGCTCTCCACTGAGCCAAACCAGTCAGGGCTATGTTCCAGATACTTTGATGCAGATACTGCTAAGTGTTCAGGAAGTGTTCAGCTGTAGTAGAGAACTGTTTTTTGTTCTTTGGTGTTTTGTCATAAAATAGACTTTCGTTTTCATTTTATGACACAAGACATTGAAGAGGCATTTTATGGCAGTAATAATGCATGGCTTTTTCTTTGAACAGATTCAGCAATTTTTAAATCTCCGAAATCTGTAAGTATACTCTTTTGTGTGTGGAAAACTACAGCGGGGCTGACATCAATATGTCTTCGTGTGCGTTGGGAAGAAGAGCAGGCAGCTTTTCCTGCCTCCTGAATGATGGGCCAGGAACTCCTCATAGAAAGACGTGCAGGAGCTAGATTTCAGGCCATTTCTCGCTCTCCGGTTGTTCTTCAGGGATGACTCTCAAGAGCTTTTTAGTTTCTGGGAGTCAAAGGTTAATCTGTAACTTTAACACTTTCTTCTTCTTCTTTTTTTTTTTTTAACACACTTTATTGATTTTTTTACAGAGAGGAAGGGAGAGGGATGGTGAGAAACATCGATGAGAGACATTGATCAGCTGCCTCTTGCACGCCCCCTACTGGGGATGTGCCCGCAACCAAGGTACATGCCCTTAACCAGAATCGAACCTGGGACCTTTCAGTCCACAGACCGACGCTCTATCCACTGAGCCAAACCATAGAGCCAAACCAGTTTTGGCAACACTTTCAATATGGGCCTTTAAAAAAAAAAATTATCCTGAATCGGGGCAGTTATCTGGGTAAGTGCCTTTTCTGATGAGAGGCACTTGGTTTGGATATTTGGGGTAATTCCTTCTCTTAAAAATTAAGAAGTGGCCATATTTGTATTTATTCTCTTAGAATACAGGAGTGGGGAACCTTTTTTTCTGCCAAGGGCCCTTTGATTATTTATAACATCATTCTCGGGTCAGACAAAATTATTAACTTAAAAGTTGGCTTGCTATATTTGGTCAAACATTTAATTAGCTCACTCCTAATGCCTTGGCAGGGCCAGATCCAATGATTTCTCAGCCTTATACGTTTCCCTCCCCTGTCTGAGAAGAGTGCAGGCGTGCAAAGTCCTCGCATCCCCCGTTCCATTTTGCTTGGCTCTTGCCGTCCTTCTTGCAGTTTCCTAGGATGCCGATTGCCAGCCTTGCTGATGTGGGGCGGTTTTGAAATCCAAGCATCTTTTGAGGCTGTCAAAGGACTGAAGAGGAGGCAGATGTTCAGGTTGCAACATGCTTACAGAATAGCGCGTGCTATTGATACGCTCCCTCCAGTGATTTCTGATCTTTGGAAGTTGGGTCTTTGATGCAGTCTGCACATTGCCCTGAGATGATTCAGTCATAAAAACAGGCCCGTGCTTCTCTGATGTACTCTCTTCCCACCCCTCACAGCTTCTTTCAACCTCGAAACTGAGAAGAAACACCCGGTGCAGGACACCACTGAAAAGAATGTAACATCTGGGGGAATGCTAAAGAACTGGTTGTTGCTAAAGCTCCAAGGAGTGAGGAGTTTGACCTGTTTTGAGCTCATATGTGACACTGAAAACTCCAGTGACACTGAGTTGACATAGCTGCATTTTGAGGTTTGACTCTATTTTAGATGCAGTGATAGTTGTCTGTCTTTGAGAGATGATTGTCTCGGAGTAACTGTATGTGCACCGGGGCACCGCCTCGCAGCCACTAACAGCGATGATGTGAGAAGGGCGTTAGGCGCCTGCTCGTGGTGTTAACTGAAAGAAACTGTGGCCATTTGATGTGGTTCTGGACAGAGACTGTTGTTTGTATTACACTGAATCAGGTCAGTATTTGACCTCTAGTTTCTCTGTTTCTGTGGATATTTAAGAAGGTCCATGCTGAAATTAGCCAGATGTGTAGTTAAAAGTGTGTTTCAGAGATTAGGTATACCCGTTGTGCTTGTGGCTACCTGTGGCTGCTGATGTTTATTATTATTATTATTATTATTATTATTTTTAAAAAATATATTTTACTGATTTTTTACAGAGAGGAAGGGAGAGGGATAGAAAGTCAGAAACATTGATGAGAGAGAGACATTGATCAGCTGCCTCCTGCACACCCTACACTGGAGATGTGCCCACAAACAAGGTACATGCCCCCGACCGGAATCGAACCCGGGACCTCTCAGTCCGCAGGCCGATGCTCTATTCACTGAGCCAAACCGGTTTGGCGGCAGTAATTTTTTTTAGTGTCTCTTGCAGGGCACTATACTAGGCACTGGGAACATAAAAATGGGTAAGTTGGGTCCCTGCTCCCACAGTTCATGACCAAAAGAAGGGAACAGTCCAACTGGTGTGGCTCAGTGGCTGAGCGTTTACCTATGAACCAGGAGGTCCTGGTTTAATTTCCACTCAGGGCACATGCTCCGGTTGTAGGCTTGATTCCCAGTGTGGGGCATGCAGGAGGCAGCCAGTCAGTGATTCCCTCTCATCATTGTCGTTTCTCTTTCCCTCTCCCTCTCCTTTCCTCTCTGAAATCAACACACACACACACACACACACACACACACACCAAAACCACCACAAGGATCACCTTGGGGCTTTAGTGATAAAAATCTAAGCTGTTAGCCATATAACTTACCTCCATTTTTTCCTTACTGGTATTAAGTGTATTCATTCATTTGTGGTGTCAAGTAGATTTGTTATTTATTTGTATTTTTATTATTTGTTAGATAATGTACAGGATTATGGGGAGTCTTGCAATGGCAGGGTGTTTGCCTGCATTCGGAATAAATAAGTGAATAAGTCTTTTGTTTAGATTGTTTTTTGTTTGTTTGCTTGCTTTTGTGCCTTTACGTGTCTTGCATTATCAGTGTATATGCTCTGTTGCCTGTCCCAATAAAGCATGTACATTCAGTCCTGATCCTGGTGCTTAAACCTGTAGTTTCAGAGAGAGGCAGCTGGCACTGAATTCTCTCTGACTTAACCTTCTTTCCACCCAGGTCTGTCAGATGCCAAACAGGTTTGAATGTGTGTGTTCCAAGTTTAATACTGATGTAAGTGGGATAAAAAAGAAATAAAAATTATTACGTTGCGTCTCACAACTAGGAGGCAGACCTTGCAAGAATACAACATTTAGAGGTTTCTAGAACAAAAGGGGACTGTGATCAAACAGTGTAACTACTCATTGTTTAGCATAACAAGTAAATGTAGAAGAAATGCAGGTTAACCAGAGCTTATCGTGGATTAGAGAAATTGACTCCGGCTTCATTGGGAAACTAAGAGTAGGCCCCGAGGAATCGGCACTGTTTGCATAGGAACTGGGAGAGCGGGTTAGGACAGTCCTCCAAGCAGGGGTCAGCCTGAGGCAAGACTGAGAGTGGCATGTACCAGGTCAAGTGACGAGAGTCTAGCTGGTGTGAAGGATCTGAGGGGAAGAATGAGGTGAGGGAGCTGAGTTAGGCGCCACATGACAAAGGCGTGGATGCTAAGCACAGAATTCCCGTTGGCACCTGAAAGAAATGGGAGAAGCAATTAAGTAGCAGGGCAGCCAGAGATGGGGAGGTCTGAGTGTTTTTGGCCCCCGATTTGTAATATAAGGGTAGGAGATGAGTTGGCTAGCCCTGGGAAAGACATGTATGTGCACTTGTGTGCTGGGTTAAAATTGCTTCTTGTCCCTTCTGTATTTGGTCAAACGTAGGACAGAGAGAAGGAAAGAGACATAGCTGCAGGACAAAAGAGGCTTTTAGAAACCAAGCGATTGACGAATCCCTGTTAGCTTTTATCACATTTCATGAAAAACCTCGGTTTTTATGACACATATTTCAAAAGCCCTACCACCAAATTGAAGTAATTGTAGTTAAAAAATAAAAAATTATAAATTATTAAGTTCTTGTATGATTCAATTTCATCTTTTCTCTTGCCTCTCACCCCAAACATTCACTGTAGAGGTTTCAATCTTATTTCCTCCTCTTTTTCCTTTCTTTTTTAGAAATTGACTATCACCTATTTATTCTTCAGGTATTAGTGTAGGCATTATTTCATCTGGAAAACCTTCCTCGGTCAGGGTCGCACCCAGCTGTGCTGTCCCTCCCAGGGCTCCTGCACTGTCGTGAGACATCTCTTGTCACACTGCACTGTCTTTGATGCTCAGCCCTGGAGCTCAGAGAGCGCAGACACTTAGTCCGTTTGCCATTGAATCGTCATCTGCCAGGACGCGTCAGCACATGTCACATGGTCACATGGCTAGTAAATATTTGAGCATGTACAGGGCTTATTTGTCATTGTAATTCATTTGCTTTTTAAAACTTAACATTTCCTATTATCTTTTTAATGTATATATTCCTTAAGTATTTTCCTGTAGTTGGTCATTAAAATTGTTTCCATGATTATTTTTTCCTACATATTTAGTACTGGCACCATAAACTCTCTTGTACATACAACACATCTCTCTCTCTCTCTCTCTCTCTCTTTGCAATCCTCACCCGAGGATATGTTTTTTATTGATTTTAGAGAGAGAGGAAGAAAGGGAAGGGGGAGAGAGAGCGAAACATCAATCCATTCCCTCCTCTATGAGCCCTGACCTGGGATCAGATCTACAACCCTGGGAATTGAATCCACAACCTTTGGTGAACGGGACAACACTCAGTTGTCCACCTGGCCAAGGCCAGCACTTCTTTTTAACACTTTAAATTAAAAATGATAAAGGAAAATTACACACAAAGCACATTTTATTCTTAAGATATATTGTGTTTGACTTCATAGTGAGTAGCCTATAAATAGCATTTGTCTAGATTTCATGTTTTCAGAGAAAGTATGCTTCTATTTTTATTCAAATTGAACGAATTATAAAGGGAAGCCACTCTGTTACTTAGACAGGGGAGAGAAGAGACACTGTGGAGGGTTTTAAGTAGGGCATTTGGGGACAGCTTCTCTGAAGAGGTGACATTTGAGTAAGGCCTGGTAAGGAACCTGCAGAGATAGGGGGATAGAGCATTCCAGACCGAGGGAACTTTCTGCCCGGGACAGAGGTGCTGAGGCGGAGCCTGCTGGGGTGCCCAAGGAACTGGAACCTGGAGAGGGGTGGCGGCGAGGTCAGAATGAGAGGCAAGGCCAGGTCTTAGCACAGTAAGGCCTCGGACTGCGGTTCTAAGTGTAATGGGATGGCACTGGGTCAGTGCCATCTCTCCCTCTCCCTTCCTCTCTTTCTCTCTGGCCGATTCTCATTCTCTAACCCACGGCTGCTGTGTAAGAGTCAGGCTGCCGCCAGTCCCAGTGGAGGCAGGGAGTCTGGTGGGGAGGCTGTGTTTGCAGTCACACAGGCGAGACATGGGAGGGGTTTGGGACGGGATGAGTAGTCAGCTTTGGTAAAATGCTGTATCCTGAGAAGAAAATTTTACCACTAGTTAAAAAACAACACAGCGTAAGGCAAACCTCTTGTTGAGAATATCAGTTAGTAGTGTTAAAAAAATGCCATTTTTTCCCGAGTGTTTGGTGCATTTTAGATCCTTGACATCACTAAATTGGTGAAGTGGGGAAAGGAACCCGCAAAGGTATGGATTGGGGCTTGATTGCATTGGTAATCCATTTGCTGAGGGAACAGGAAGGATTCCATAGCAGCAGATGCGCACTTTTTCATCTGTAATGGCCATTTATTTCATATTCAGGGTACGTCTGCAGAATGTATGCTGGGTAAATGATATACCTAATTCTGATGCTTAGTGTGATTGTCCTCTATATCTGTTTAGTATTAACTGTGAAATATATGGCGCAGTAATAAGGAGTGCAGTCAGTGCCTGTCTGCTGTTATCAGAATCCACTAACAAGTTTTGCTGTGCTTGACTGCCTTTCATTGTCACACTTTATGGTTATATTAAAGCTGAAGATGGAGATGACATCCATTCTACAGAGCTTTCCCAACAGTGAGCTTGTGTTTTGAGTAAACATCTGTTTACTCAATAATAATGATAGATGCTAGACAGGTTACGGTTTGCTTTGGTTCCACTCTGTAGAAGGTTTTACTGGGTAGAGAAAAGTAGTATTTGACAATGTTCTTGAGCTTTGTGAAACTCCATTGGCTCATGTGAATGCTTCACACAGATGCCCACTTTTCTTTATTGCTTTAGCCCTGGCCGGTGTGGCTCAGTTGCTTAAGCATCATCCATGCACCAAGAAGTGCCAATTTGATTCCTGGTTAGGGCACATGCCTAGATTGAGGGTTAGATTCCCAGTAGGGGGTGTGCAGGAGTCAGCTGATAAATGTTTCTCTCTCTCTCTCCCTCTCCCTTCCTCTCTTTCTCTCTGTAAAATCAATTAAAGGAAAAATATATATTACTATTTTTATTAATTTCAGAGAGGAAGGAAGAGGGAGCTAGAAATACCAGTAATGAGAGAATCATTGATCGGCTGCCTTCTGCATGTCCCACACAAGGATCGATGCTACAACCCAGTCATATAACCTGACAGGGGATTGAACTGTAACCTCCTAATTAAAGGTCAACGCTCAATACTGAGCCATGCAGGCCGGGCCAGTAAATACATTATTTTAAGGAAGAAAGAAAGACATTAGCTTAGCCCAGGGACATCCTTTAGTGTAGGAGATCCTGTGAAAAGTGGATGAAGGTACTTCTCAAGCCACTGAATTGAAATGGAATGTAATTTTTATTTTATTGTTTTCAAAATTTGGTTTTGGGAGTACAAATTTTAAAATTAATGATATATGCTATTCACAAGATGTAAGATTAAGTCATAGCGTTGAATGTTTATTGTGTCTCGTTTGCTTTTTTTAGGGTTGATGTCTTAAATTTTTTTTTTCTTTATTGATTAAGGTATTGCATATGTGTCCTTATCCCCCCACGGCCCTCCACCCCCAAAAAACTTTTAAAAAATTGATTAAAGGGAGAGGGAGAAAGAGAGAGAAACACCAGTGATGAGAGAATCATCTATTGGCTGCCTCCTACATGCCCCACACGGGATAGAGCCCATAACCGCATGTGCCGTGACCAGGAACTGAACTGTGGCCTCCTGCTTCATAGGTTGATTCTCAACCCCTGAGCACCCTGGCCAGGCTAGCATTGGGGGTCTTTTAAGATAATACTTTAGAATCTAGTTTTCTTTAGCTACTTAAAAATTTAGAACAAGGATTTAGAAACTAAATTTAGGTAGCAGATAACTTTATTAATCTGAGGAGAATGGTGGACTCTTGCTAGAAAAAGACACAAACATATTCATTCAACAATTTTATTCAGCAGAAGTTTATAGATGCTGAGGATATGTCATTGAACAAAATAAAAAAAGAAAGAAAGAAAACCTAAGTACCCTGTCCTTGGGAAATTTATATTCTAGTATACTCAGCAAGCAAGAAACATAATAAATACGAACAGTATGCATTATATTAGATCTGGAGGCCCTGTGCACAAAATTTGTGCACCCGGGGGGTGAGGAGAATGTCCCTCAGCCTGAATTGTGAGAGGGCACAGGCCAGGTCGGGGCACCTCACGGATGAAAGATTGGGGCTGGGGAGGGACATGGGAGGTTGGCCAGCTGGGGAGGGACTGTGGAAGGCTCAAGGGCATGTCTAGCCCATATTGCTCAGTCCCCATCGGCCGGACCCCAGCAGCAAGCTCACCTACTGTTCAGAGCATCTGCCCCCTGGTGGTCAGTGCACGTCTTAGTGAGCGGGTGAGCAGCCTTAGCATATCGTTAGCACACTAGAAGCCTGAGGCACGGAGATTCACCGAGAATAGGCCTTCCTTCCCCTGGCTGCCAGCACGGGGCAGGCTTGCTCCAGCAGCCTGTGCTGCGCTAGCCGTGGTGGCAAGTCCTGTGGATCCGGCGCCGCTTCCTCCTCGCCCTCCTTCTCCAGAGAGTTCCTCTGTCAGCGCTGGTGCTCCCGGGAGGCGCGGAGGGGAAAGGTGAGGGGAGCGAGGCAGCCGGACAGGACTGGAGAGGTTGGGTGCGCTAGTGTGTTTCACTTTCCCATTGTGAAATGGGAGGCAACTGGCCCCCTCCTCCTCCTCTTCCTCCTCCACTCTCCACCGGCTGCCCAGCCGCCCTCCCCTCTTGATTTGTCGAGATAGGGAGGAGGGAGATCTGGTAATTTGGGTTACTGTGTAGGTGGCCTCTCTTATCCAAAACAAAGCTGAGCCGCCTGCCACTGCTGCTGCAGCCGCCACCGTCGTCCCTTGGCCGGCCCAGGGCTCCCGGGTGCGCTGACTACACCGAGCGAGCTCGGGCGCGTGCAGGGCTGCTCTAAAGCTGGGGTTTTGTTTACCAGAGCAGCGGGGCAGGGGTGGGGTAGAGGGAGACGGCAGACACTGGGAGCTGTGACCTCAGGCACCAGAGGGTTGCCTTTGCGGCTGGGAGCTGGGCCACAGGGAAGCTGCAAGGATGGCTGACAGGTGTGGAGCACAGCAGGGAGGCCCTGGGGGTGGTGGGGCCTCCGCCATCTTTGTCAGGTTAATTTGCATACCCACTCCTGATTGGCTTTGGGTGTTGTGAAATGATGGCCAATTTACATATTTCTCTTTTATTAGTAAGGTTATGCCTTGATTTGGTCGTCCCTCATTAACCCTTCTTGGTTTGGTTGTCCTTCACTAACACCCCTGCCAGCCTGGTTGTAGGCAGCCATCTTATCAGGGCGTGAGGGTTAATTTGCGTATTACCTCTATCATACGGGAGGTGGTAAGTGCTGTGGAAAAGAGAGAAGATGGAAGGGAAGGAGGGCGGTGGCTGTGATTTAAATAGGGGAGTCAGGATAGTTTCCTAGTGGGGGTGGTAAAACTAGGCCTGTGGAGTTCCGGAGTTTGACATCGCAGGCCGAGAGGAATAGCCAGCACAAAGGCGGGGCGAGGAAGACATGGTCAGAGCAGGACAAGCAAGGGGAAGAGGCATGTATTCATTTCTTGGGGCTGCCTTAAAGCGCCGCGGACGGGGGATTTAAAACAGCAGACATTTATTCTTCATAGTCTGGAGGCCACGAGGTGAAGGTGTTGGCAGGTTGCTTTCTTCTGGAGGCTCTGAGGGCGAACCGGTCCTTGCTTCTCTCCGAGCTTCTGCGGCTGCCTGCAGTCCTCCGCGCTCCTTGGCTTGTAGACGTGTCACTGGAATCTCTGCTTCTGTTTTTACTTCTCCTCCTCCGTCTTATCTCTGTCTGGCTGCCATTGGATTAGGGCCCACCCCGGGGTATTAAACAGTCTGAGAGAAGAACAGTCAGCAACAAAAACTGCTGAGAAGAGATCATGCAGAAAGAAAACCCCAGAGACAGTGAATGATTGTAGTTGGTCCAAGTGAGAAAAATGTATCAAGCAGGAGGGGGGAAGTGACTGTCTCCGGATCTCCTAACCCAGGCCACATAGGCCCGGATTGATTATTGTGTTTAGCATGCGGGGTCAGAGGCGATCCTGCAAGATTAGTTTCAGTGGAGCGTTTGGCGGGGTTTAAGGGAGAGTGAAAGGATATTTGAGAAAGTGAATAGAGCACCTTTTGGGAGGCTATTTGTTGTACAGGAGAATAGAGAAATAGGGCTGTATTAGTGGGAATTTAGCGAAGGTAATTTTAAGACAGGAGAAATAAGAAGTAATAGAGGTACCTCACCACCTCAGAATTTTGTATCATTTCAGCGGCTTAAAAGGTCCCTTGAATCCGTTTGTGAGCCTGCAGTTTAGAACCCTTGGCCTGGAACTTGTCAGTAAAACCATGGGCAGCGACTTCATTTCTTCCTTGAGATTTCTCCTTTCATAGTAAGTTTGCACGGTCTGGCAATTAGACCTCAAGGAAAGAAAATTTCTAAATGTCTTTAATTTTCCTAATAAGGAGTAGTAGGCCTTTGTGCAATTTTATTATCTCATACTAAAAAAGATTGTTTTAGATGTAGGACTTGCTCAGGCACTAATTCCACAAGAATTTAATCTTTATAGTAGTCCTGTGGAATAGGTATTGTCCCCATTTTATGGCGGTAGGGAGTGGAGGCACAGAAAGGTTCAGTCACTTACCCAAAGGCACTTAGCTGGGAGGGGCAGAGCCAGAGTTTGAACTCAGACAGTCTCACTCCAGAGCCTGGCCTCCTAAGCACTGCAGTTTGCTTCCTGGATTGGTCCCAGGTGATGGGGAATGAACACAGTAAGACCAGAGGCCCGTGCACAGGATTCATGCACTGGTAGGGTGCATGACCGTTCAGAGCGCACTGCTCATCCCAGTCAGCCGAGTGGCTGGGGACCTGCCCTCTGAGCGGCTGCTCCCTGGTCCGGCATCTTCTGTGGAGCCAGAGCACTTGCCTCTCCAGGGAACCCGGGTCAGGGCCAGGCCCCGACCCAGAGATAATAACACTGAGAGGCAGCAGAGTAGGCCTTGGTCCTGTGGCGGCCACAAACCTGCCTCCCATCCTTGGGGGTCAGCTTGCGAGCCTGGCGGTGGCCCTGCATGGCCTGTGGGCGTCCGGAGGAGGTGGCAGGGAGCGAGGAGGAGGAGTCTGGGGTGAGGAGGTGAGGGTCACAGCCCGGGTTCCTGCCCGTCGGCCTGGGGTTGAGCGTCTGCCCCCTGGTGGTCAGTGCGCATCATAGCGATTGGTTGGTCATTCTGGTTGTTCTGCCGTTTGGTTGCTGGGCTTTTATTACATAGGACTAGAGGCCCACTGCATGAAGATTTGTGTAAGAATAGGCCTTCTTTCCCCTAGCAGCCAGCACCGACTTCTTTCTGGAACCCAGGACCCAGGCCTTGGCTCTGGCTGCCGCCTTCTGCCTTCGCTCTGGCCCTGCTGCTCTCCTGTAGCTCCCTCTACTCCCACCCCTCCTCCCCCCCATAGCAGGCGTCCCGCCCCGGCCCAGCCTCTCCCCGCCTGTGCGTGCATGCTGCTCAGAGACCTGGAGCAGCCAGGATGGGCTGGACACCATTTTCATCTCATCAATTTGCATATTTCCTCCTTATTGGCTGTGGGCACCACCACCTTTGTTGTGGAGTGACGGTCAATTTGCATGTTCCATTTTATTAGATAGGATTAGAATAGTTTTTATCCCAAGCACTGGAGAGTAGCTGCTTTCCCCCCAGTGTATGGTGAACATCTTTTCCCATTATATAACAATGTTGCCTGGCACAGAGGTCTACATTTTCCCCAGCAGGTGAAATTGCTCCCTCTTCACCTCTATTTCATTTTTTTTGATCCTTTGACAATGAAGCTTGATATCTGGTGTACCCTGGATGGCACTCTTCGCTTGAGAGTCAGATGGCCTGAATCACTCACTGTTTGTTACAGAGGTTCAAGTATGCCTGTAGGGACCTGGAGTTAAAATGGGTGTTTCTGAGTCAGTGTGGTCTGAAGAGCACATTAGGGTCTCCTGGTCCATGTGGGTAGTGCAGGTTGTGTCTCCTTTTCGTCATCGTGCCGTCAGTCTGTCTCCTGAGGTAACGCAGGCGCGTTCTTCTCCGTAATCTCTGCCCCAGAGTGGACCAGCCAGAGCTAAGAAGTAGGGGGTAGTACACAGGAGGGTAGAAATTCCAGGGCACAAGTCAGATTAGTTTGGCACAAGTTCCAAACATTGGAACCCAGTCTTCTTTTAATGTCTAGGCTAACGCTTTAAAAAAAAGTTATTTTAAACAGTATAAGTACTTTTTGTGTAAATGTATACTTTTCATCATTACAACAAATGTATAATGTTTCACGTATGTTTTTTATTTACTATTGTCAGTAACCCTGTATGGATCACTCCACTCAGCCCCCTATAAATATCAAGTGTCATTGTTCTAGGCACTGAAGATATGGTAATGAATAAATAGGAAAAAAAATTCTCTCAATGAGCTTATAACAGATAAGTATCTTCTCACAGTTATTATTTCCGTAGGAAAAAGTCTAAGTGAGTTCTGACATTACAAATAAAATAGTTCAGTAACTGCATTTCTAAATATTAGGACAAATTTTATTTTAAATGGTAAAAAAATGAAGTCTTTTACAGTACTTATTTTCTTTTATTAAAATGTACAGTGTTTGCCCCCTTACCACTCGAGTGCTATCAAAAATTAAAATAAATAGGGACCTCTAAAAGGAAGTGTTTTAAGTATCATTTTTGGTAATTAGAGAACTTGGTTTAATTGCTTTTTTTCATCCATCAGGTAAAAAGTACAAATAGGTTTTGTAATTTTTGGCATGGCTGAGAAATGTTTTAAAAAAATGTTTTTATTGATTTTAGAGAGAGAGGAAGGGAGAGGGAGAGAGAGAAACATCAGTGAGAGAGAAGCATTGATCAGCTGTCTCCTGCATGTCTCGTAACGGGTTTCAAGCCCACAACCCAGGCATGTGTCTTGACTGGGAATGGAACTATGATGTCCTGGTTCTTTGGTAGATGCTGAAGCACTGAACCACATCAGCCAGATGATAATACTTCTGGTTTGATTCTTTTTTTAAGTCATTGAAGTAAGGTCGGTTGGGTATAATCTTTAAGTAATTTATTAAAACGAAGGGGGAAACATGAGGTTCCTACAGCTAGTGAGTGTACAAGTCAGAGTAAGTAGAACTGAAATCTAAAAGCTGCTGACAGGCCAAAACCGGTTTGGCTCAGTGGATAGAGCGTCGGCCTGTGGACTGAAAGGTCACAGGTTTGATTCCGGTCAAGGGCATGTACCTTGGTTGCGGGCACATCCCCAGGTTGAGAACTGCTAACAGGGTCGCCTAAGACCATCGGAAAACACAGATATTTACATTACGATTCATTAATAGTAGCAAAGTGACAGTTATGAAGTAGCAACAAAAATAATTTTATGGTTGTGGGTCACCACAACATGAGCAATTGTATTAAAGGGTCTTGGAATTAGAAAGGTTGAGAACCACTGCGCTAGCTGGTTCGGCTCAGTGAATAGTGTTGGCCTGCGAACCAGAGTACTGAGTCTCATTCTGGTCAAGGGCACGTACCTTCGTTGCAGGCTCCTCCCCAGCCCAAGCCCTGCTCAGGACTCATGCAGGAGGCAACCAATTGATGAGCTTCTATCACATCGATGTTTCTCTGTCTTCCCCTCTCTCTAAAAATCAATGGAAAAATATCCTTGGGTAAGGATTAACAAAAAATAGTTTCATATATATATATATATATATATATACACACACACACACACACACACACACATATATATATATATATATATATATATGTAAATAATGATTACTGCACATTTAGTTAAAACATGAATATTTTCATGTAATTCATGTCAGTAAACATACTTTCAGGATTATTTTTATATCTGGGTATTAGAGGGACAGCTATGTGGTGTATGTGGGAAAGTAATTTTTTATATGAATTTACTATAATTTACTGACTGAATCTAATTATTATTAAGCATTATTAACATCTGCTATTTTTTTTTTTACCGAGTTTTATATTGTATCTTTAAATTAATGTGGTTTATAATGGGTAGACAGTGTTTTTTGTGGGTGGATGGATGCACTGAGAGTAGATAGTAACTGAGTAGTTGTTTTTAAGACCTGATTTGACACATAAATTATGGAGGCCAATTCAGCTGTGTAGTTAAAGCCACATGCATGTACATTTTACCTTTAGCATGAACTTTCCAGGATTGTGCAAAGTTCATACAAAATGTAAAAGTTCATACTACAGGGTTCTTGGAGTTGATGTTTTTGCAGGAAAGGAAGTGGACCATGTCAGCCTGGGTTTTTTGTGCCTTCCTGGGCCAGAAGATTTATATTAAAAGTGCCGGATGCTTAACAATTTGGAATTTATTTTGCCATGTTTACAGCCAGACATTCTCATTTGTCTTTCTTTAAGGAAAAAGGATAGTCATTGACTTTTTTTCTTAATTAAGCATTAAAAGCCAAATTGGGCATGTGGAGTCATGACAATTACATAAATTGCCTTGTATTTTCTTTTTTCTTTTAAATATATACTTTTTTTGTTGACTTCAGAGAGGGAGAGAGAGAAACATCAGAGATGAGAGAGAATCATTGATCAGCTGTTTCTTACACACTCCCCACTGGGAATCGAGCCTGCAACTGAGGCATGTGCCCTGACAGGGAATTGAACCGTGACCTCCTGGTTTATAGGTAAACGCTCAATTACTGAGCCTCACCAGCCAGGCTTTTTTGTTGTTGTTAATACTTCCCCGAGGATATTTTTCTATTGATTTTTAGAGAGAGTTGAAAAGATAGAGAAAAAAACATTGATGTGAGAGACATATGCCCTTGACCGGTATCAAACCCAGGGTCCTTCAGTCTGAGGGCTGACATCCTATCCAATGCGCCAAATCGACTAGGATGCCTTGCAGTTTTGTGTATGATGTCCTTGAGAACGGTACATGTGTTTTGCAGAATGCTTTGACTGAAAATATTTACACAAAATGAACACATTGAAATAACTATTGCTCAAAATAATTCTGATTCTAAAGATAGGATTGGACTGGAAAGACTGTTACTGACTTTTTCACATGGCTTCTTCAAAGCACTATTCGGTAATGAGTTTTTACTTTTTTGCTAACTTGTTTATTACTTGCCTGTGACTTTCCCACATACACCAGAAAGCAAGCCATGGTTATATTTACCACTGTGTCTCTAGTCCCAGTGAGTAAAGATTGTTGAATGAATGAATCAATTGTATTGGATCTGTTTTCAATACAGTTAAGTTACTAAATAGATTATTGACTTCTCTAGAAGAGTCATTTTCCAGAGACACGTGAGTAAGATGAAAGGAGGGCAGAGGGTTGTCTGCGGTGTTCTGATGGTAGAGAAGCATAATCCAGGACTCCTGCTTTTACCTAAATAGTACTCTTCCTTCTAAATCTCCTAGGTAACAACCATAACTATCACTTTGACCATGTCAACCTTTGCGTATTTTTCTAAGTCTTGATTCTGAAATAGTAGTTCTTCTGCCGCTGCTTTGATGTATTTAGGGCAGCTCTGTGTGATAGAAATTATGAGGTGAGCTTTAATTACAAGCCACATTTTATAGTAGCCACATAAAAAAACAAAGGGTGGAATTAATTTTAACAATATTTTATTTAGCTCAATATGTCCCAAGCATTAATTTAGCATGTGACTAATACAAAAATTAATTTAAACATTTGAAATTCATTGTGCATTTTACACCGGTATGTCAGATTGGCTTAGCACATTGCAAGTGCTCAGAAGCCACATGTGAATAGTGTTTACTGTTTTGGACACTGAAGTTCTAAGAATAATTTAAAAACAAAGCTGTGAACCAAAACACCAGTAATGTATGTGATGGCAAGACAATCCATTTAGTCTTTCTGAGGATAGCTTTAATAGTTTCTTTTTTCTTTAAGTTGATTTGGTACCATAAGTTCACAGAACAATAGTTTTTGCTGCAGGCTAGAATTTATACATGGAATTGGTGAAGCATTTAACCAGGATAATAAAAATGTGTTATAGATTTTTAAAAAATCCAGCAACCCTGAAGCGTGGTTACTTCCAGTCTCTTCTTTTTAAATATTCAGAAAGAGGGATAGAAAGGATCTAACTATATCTAATTTTATTAGTTGCTTTCAGGGAAAAGCATTTTGAAGCATATATGGCAAAGGTTAACATTTGTTATTCTGGATGGTAAATACTACATGGTGTCCCTTATCTTCTCTAATACTTGCCTGTATGTTATATTTTATGAAAAAATGTAAAGATGTAAAAAACTGGATTCATCAAAGTTAAATGTGAATGAGAACATTATTTGATGTGCTATATATTCTGGAAATGATGTGTTCTTTTACATACTGACCATATTCTTTCTTTTGTCTCCAATTACTAGTGAGTTGCAGAAAAATGCTAACTTATTTTCAGTAACTAACTGCTTTTTTTGGATGAGACTTGTTATGAAAGATACACACCATCTGGATTTAATTTAATGTAATTTCACATTATAGCTATAACATTTCAAAGAATGTAATATTTCTCAGACATCTCTATTTAGACAGATGTTTGACTTGTAGATTTTGAAACTGAGATGTCAAGTAGCAGTGACATTTTTGGAGTTTGACTTATTTAAAAATGTAAAAAAAATAATTCAGTCAACAAAATATTTTAAAAATTTGGTTTTGGATTAAAGGTGCGGATCAGATGTTCATTTAGTCAGTGGAAATAGGCCTGGATATGTATGCGATTCCTTGACAGAATCTCTAGTGTACTTTGTAAAGTTTTATTTTGAGATTAAAGGGTAAAACAGTATCATCCATTGGGGACAAACATATTTGAAGTAGTAGTAAGTTTCAGTCCAGTGTAGAAATGGGTTAAATTGGGGATTTAATTAGGAATTATATACATTTGTTTCTCTGTTAAGATTATGGGGATTCTGTAAGACCTCGGTCTCATTAGGTAGAGCTTCATATTTGGTAGTGGATTAATGATGCAGAGTTTGATTTTGGCGGTCTGAGAAGTTAATTCACTTACTGTGGGCAAAGGATCACAGTTTCCAATGGTGTTTCTTCACTGTTAATTTCAGAAAAAATTGGTTACCTAGTGAAGAAGAAATGGACCGATACCTTGCTAACCTAGGACGTTGTTATTAGAAGTAATTTCTTTATAACCAGAAAAGGAATATGTTTCCTTTGTGACATTGGCCAGTTGACACTTCGTTTTATTGTGTGTGTTTTTTATATTTTTTATGTTGAATGGCAAGGTGCTTCATTATTTTTCACTATTGGAAGCAGTGAAGAAAAATCATTTTCAAAATTTCAAATCCACTAAAACTAAAGAGATGATTTTCAGTGCACATTTTTCTCCTAATGTTGAAGTGATCCTGATAGTCAAAGGGAACTTTCAGAAAGACACACTAGTACAGCCAGGCAGACTAATATTTCAGAAAGAATCTTATCCGTAATAAAAAGGGCAGGATTTTGATGGTTTGATGCATTAATTTTAATAACTCTTCCCCTGCAGCTCTTGTCGAGATGAGAAATGTTAAACAGAAATATGGTTCTCATTTTGATTGTATTGACTTTATTATATGAAGCATTATCCTCCCTTTCGATACAGAATCAGGGTTTTGTTTAAGAGAGTGGGTGAGGCTAATTTGATCTAGCAGGGGAATTAAAAATCCTCTTCACCATGTATCATTCAAAGCATTGTAAGAAAAATGAAATGATTTGAATACAATATTATAGGCAGTAGTTATTTCATTTACAAGTAGTCTGCATTTTAAAAATAGCATTGTTAGAGATTCTATCTAATTGTTTTATGAGTTCATTAAACTCATACTTATTCCTTGTCCTATAGTAATCATAAAATTGATCATTTGTTTTTCTCTCCATAAACTTTTCCTCTTGATAAGAGTACTTTTATCCCAGTAGTCGGTCACAGATTTGGGGTTCTGAAATCTATGAACATGTTATAAGCCCATTCTAAGAATGTAGTTTATTTTTGCTGATATGTCTGTCTAGAAAGTCTGTTTTGCTCTCTTGCAGGTTGTCAGTTAAATCATCTGTTTTTTGGATGTTTTAAATTCTTTGTACCAATTCCTGTGCCACTTGGGGTACCACTTGGGGTACCACTTGGGGTACCACTTGGGGTACCTCTTATTCTTTATCTTACACTGTCTTCAAGTCCTCCCCAGAGGCAGAGTGTCCATGGAGCTAATAGAGCTTAAACCAGAGGGACCCTCATTTGTATGAGACTCTTGGCATTTTATATAAAATTATTTTTCCTTAAAGAAGTAGTATTTTCCTTAAAGAAGTCTCCAAAATGGTATAACCTTCAGACAAAACCTGCCTTTCCTAAAATAGAAGACTGTTAGAGGAGATGAAAAACAAAATTAATGGAGATTGCTAGCTTTGTGTTTAGGTACAAAGGATATAAATAGAGTATTTGGATGGTTTGTGTGCGTGTCAGGTTTAATTTATCATGATAACCATCAGGAGTGCACCAGATGTTTTGACTGTATTTAGCTTCATATTAAATTAAGCAGAGCCAGTGGCCTCCAGAGCCCATCTGCTGAAACAGCGCCTGTCCTGTCTCCATCGCCAGCTCTCTCCCTCCAGTGTGAGGTTCAGGCTGGAGTTGCTTATGCAGGAGGTGAGCCTTCGTGTTTGAAATGTGTCTTCTGTAAATCTGTGCTGAAGGGAGAGGCTTGCATTTTTCTTTTCATTTCAGGAGGTAGTCGTTTTTAATTTTTCCTCATCTATAAACCAGTGGAAATAAATAACATTCGTTAGGAGTTCACTGAGGTCTGAGGTTTAGTGAGAGGGAAATCATTATACATAAGTGCCAGTTAAACATATGTATTCCTGGGAAGATTTTCCTGTAGCTGCTTCTAACCAGGGAAAAATGAACTTACCGATTTTGTCATATAAATACATACTCAGAGCTGAGCATTCTTAGTTTTCATTACACTCAGAATAAGAAGTATTAAAATCTCTCAACCTTTGTAAGGATTTCACTGAATACACTTTGACGTTGCTTGATGCCTCCTCCGTCAGTGTAATCGGAGAACGCATGGATTTTTCCCCAGGAGTGAGGGTAGAACAAACATCTGCCGTGTTCTGAGCATGAGCATCATTAAGATGGCAGACCTTGCAGATCAGACAATTTCCTCCCACTGTTTCCTGGAAAAGCATCTCGATAGCTCTGAAATTGGACCTTTAAAGCATGCTAGCGCTCGAACAAATATTTTAGGCATTTTATTATAATGCTGCCTTTTAAAGTCCTAAATGTCCTCTATTTAAAATGAATTCTTTTGTATTAACCTCCTTTCATATGCTAGCTTTCAGCAGGCTGCAGAATCGCCTGATTTGACTTTCTAATGTAACTGTAATGAATCTTCTGGGAAGCCAAACGATTGAACACACATATTCTGCATCTCTATCGTAAAATATTCAGTCAGTCCTGTCGATGTTGCTGATTAAAAAAAGAAGAAGAAAAAAAGGGTGGGGGGGAAGGAGAGGAGAACTCCCTCACACACACCGAGGCTTAAAACCAAACATATTCTCGCAGGGATTTCAGCCTTTACCAGACACCATGCTGTGTTAAGATATTCAGGAACACCCTAATAAAAACATTCAGTCGGGCGGAGGCAGAGTTGCTTTGTAAAGCCAGAATTAGGACATATGACTGCATTCGGTTTTGACACATTTCCGTGAAAAAGCACTTGGAAAAAATCCGGGCCCATTTGCACAGGCGGACAAATTGCTCCGCGTTATGCTTGCATACCCAGCAGAGTTAATATTTGCTAGCCAGGGAATGCAGCCCAAATGTTTAACAGTGGCCTTTCAGATGTGTGACCCTTAGAAGACGCTTGGGATATTATTTAACAGCCAGAGAAGCAAGAGGAAGGCCTTTCCATGATCTGCTGTTGTAACTGATTTATCCCAGGTATTTATAGCTGTATCAGTGTGTGTGTGGCTTATCCGTGTGAAAGGAATCGAACGCCGGAATTTAATAATGAGGGCTATATCAGTTAAAACCGAACGTCATAATGAGCCAGATGCGGCTGCATTGAAACAGCCATTTTCATTAGGATTTTAAAATGGAAGAGAATTGTATGTAAATTTGGAGTGCGTTGACTTTGATGAGGTAACATTTTATAATCTTTAAAAATCCATCAAGTAAAAGGTAAATGCCCTTTAATTTTATTGAAAGACAGTAACACTCACACTGAAATATCAGGACACATAAGCGAATTAAAGCCTCTGGTTTAAAAAAATACTGATTTCATTTTTTTTGTATATTATAAACTAATCTTAAAACGATTGCAAAAATTGGTGGAAATAAAGAATTAATTTTCCTGTAAGTGGAAAAGATATGAATCACTCATGGAAGAAGCGATGGCGAATGGGAATGGAAAGATGTATTTTTCCCCTCTTATCGCAGGGAAGCGTTTTTAATAATAGCTTGAGTGGTTTGATAGAGCATCTGAGGGGAACTCCCAGGAGAGGAAGATTATACTGGGGAGAGAGATCTTCCTTTGAATCATTTACGCTAACCTCTTGCTCAAGCGCAGCTTGCATTTTTAATGAAGGATGATTGCGTTTCATAAACAGACCTTTAAACATTAAAATAATATTGATCCTTCCTCATTGAAGCCTATTAAAATAGCATGCTATACATCTCTTTCTAATGGCTTAGAACATACTATTAATATTTTAAGCACAACATTCACAGCTTAATAATTTTTAATCAGAAATTTCTTTAAATAGGACTTCAATGAAAATGTTTCAGGAAAATATTTTTCTATGTCTAGTAACAGCTATGAGAGTGAAATTAAAATCATGAGATGGTTTAAAGTTTGGCATTGTAAATTATTTTCAACATAAATGATCTGTGATAGGTGATATTTGTTTTTCTTTATTTCTTTTGATCACATCTGTTTCCTACAGAGGAAATAGGTTTATGACTTGAAACATTTAATGTAGCACAGGAAAGGGGACTGGCTAGGTTTCAAGAGACCTTGGTTCACTTCTACCCTCTAACTGAGGGCGAGTCCTATTATGTGTCAGCAGTCAGTGTTCTTTCTTTTGAAATACGTTGCTCAGTGAGATGAAATGTGTGTGAAGTTACCTTGAAATTTTCTGAATTAGCACTTTACAGTTGTGTATCATTTTGAAGACTCTCCTGTGAACAAGGGTCAGGAGGAATCAAGTAATTCACGCCTTTCCATGT